>PVIC010007775.1:0-49935 GCA_004025085.1 Thryonomys swinderianus | reverse complement strand
GGCACACAACCTACTGTTCCTCTGAGACGAGAAGTATGATGGAAAAACACAGTGAATCTTTAAACCCTTAAAAAGTCATTGCAGCCAGGTGTGGTGGTTCACACCTGTCATCCCAGCACTCAGGAGGCAGAAGGAGGACTGCTGAGTTCTAGGCTTGCCCGGGCTACACAGTGAGGTCAGGGTCAGCTTGAACTACAAAGCGACACCCTGTCTCAAAAAAAAAAGTCATTACAGTAAAAGATACATTGCCATGAATCCCCTCAGAATACTCACCCTCATTTCAAAGAGCCCCATCCCACTTTCTGCAACAGCTCTGACTGCGCCTATCATCCTGAAATGACTCCAAATGTTGACCTTTCAAGGTCATTCTGACTCGGGGTGGGGGGCGCCTAAGTCTCACGGCACTGGATCTGGTGAACGCGGTGGATGAGGACACATCATAGTGTTCCCATGAGCTGCCTTCCCATTAGACGGCGCTCGGCCACAGCAGTCACTGTATTTTTGATCGTTATCTGGTAAAGACACTCGCGAAGGGGGACTTCTAGAACTGCTCCAGAAAGTGGCAGAACAATGGGATAAACATATTTTGAAGCAGGAGGGAGTATTTTGAGGGGAATTTATGGTAACGTGTCTTTCTCTGTAATCTTAAAATTTAAACATTCGCCATATATTTTGATCACCCTCTGTAACTACTCAGCATGATAACTATACCAAATAATGGTGAGATCTGGATTTAGATAAATATATTTAGTGCTTACTAAAGAAAATGATCATTTTGTTTTTATTAGGGACATTTCAGTCAACCCGCTGCATGTAACTCTTCAAAAAGGTCCTAAAGTTTATTTTCTTGAGGGCAAATTACAGGGCCTTACTATTTAAGTTACAAAAATCATCAGAGAGGGTTGGGGATTTAGCTCAAGCGGTGCTAAATCCTTGGCAGCACAAGGGCCTGAGTTCGATCCCTGGTACCGCAAAAGAAGGAAGAAAACTCAGAGGAAGCAGTGATGCTGAAAGATGCTGTTCTCCTGGCTCAGCCCTCACTTAAACCAGAGCGAGGCGGCAGTGACTCCTAGCTTTTTGAGAACCACAGTGTATTGTGTCTGTTTGACTTGAGACATCTTCAAACATCTTTACTCAAAGGCGCTTTTAACACTCTTCCATTGACTCACGTATCTGAAGTGCGGAATGGAGGACAGCGGCGACCAAGTGGACTCAAAGCCAGGAGTGACTGGCGCCTGTCAAGGCCCAAGTGGCTCCAGCCCAGGACAGCACTGGCCAGGGCGGCACAGATGTGACAACACACCTCTGTTCTAAAGCGCCTTAAAAAACAAAAAGAGAAACCATCCAATGCCCTCTGGTCTAAATGATCAGCGTCTGGGTCTCAGCTCGCCAAACACATGGGAACACTGGCAGAATTAACTTCCCCACCGAGCTCGAGGCTTCTGGACTGCAGTCTAAAATCATACCAAAAACGTGAGGTCGTACAGCTCAGTCTTCCAAAGACTGCTAAATGGATCTGTCCCTTCTCTGCATGTTTATAAAGGGACGTGCTGAAATGATCAGGAATCTAATTTCTGGCTATTATAAATCCAGGTTCCAACTTCACAGTGAAACGATGATTCTTCTGCATGGAGGAGCTTTTGAACCCCCCTAGGAGAACCCACCCTCTGTAAAGAACGGACTCCAAGTCTACGTGAGCCGAGTGGCTCTGTGTGGAGCAGGGAAGACTGCAGTCGCAGCCCATCCATTCTCAGGCTCCTACATCACCCCTCCTGCATCTTGCAGCTACAAAAGCCGACACATGCGCACAAGCACCTGCGCGAATTCTTTTCCACACTAGACTCTTGTTTCTTAACTCTAACAGAAGGGCTTGTATTTCAACTTCGGAAGGCGGTCCCATGGGAAGTGATGCTTCCATTTCAATGAGTGCTCCTCCTAATTTTTAGGGTTAGGATACTAGTCTAACACCGATCCTTCCTTTTCTCGCTTTCCATCTTCCCCGGGCTTCAGTACGGTCTTTTTGAGAATGATGACATGCAGGGTCGGGGGGCGTGGAATCCCCATACTCATTCTGGAAGCTACCCAGATACCTACCCTGGAGTAAAGCCCAGGCCTTATTCTGTTGCTTGTTTCAGGTACTTCTTTCCTGACAGCCGACGGCAGGGAGAAAAATCCTCTTCACCACAAATACTGGCTAACCGAGGTTTGATGAACAGAAACTGTTCCTTGGCAAAGCCCAGGTCAAGTGAATTGGTGGAAGGCCCCCTCTTCTCACCATGACACACACAATCCTTCATCATTTTAAAACTCAAGTCGTAAACATCGCTAAGATCAGAAAGTTATGGACAAGAGCTACGCACACAGGTTTTCATGTGAGTGAAGAAGAGTTTGAACTATGAGTACAGTGGGAATCTAATGTGATTATCTAGGAGAACTATGTATGAAACCTTGGTCAACCGAAGACCTCAATAAAGGACTAACGATGTTTGTTCTAGAACCATTAATTCTAGCGTGGAAAGGACGCTGCCTTCTACTGCTTCAAGCTGAACTATTCTAATTACTTAGTCACCAACCAGGCACTGTCAGCAGAACAGCGCAGATGCCAAAACAGAGCTGAAGTTTGTCTTCTCGGATATCCTAAACTGATTTCTGTACATTGTCTTTTCTTGGAAGTCTAGAGAAAAACTATCAAAGATGATACAGAAGATTTTCCTGGCTTTTTATGGTTTAACTGAGGAGATCTGCCTGTTTTTAATCCCTGAAACTTACTGTCTAGAAAAGAGTTAGATTTGGAGATAGAGACAAAGTGCCATGTGAGGTCCAACACAGAGGAGGGGAGGCTGGACGGGCCACGGCAGCCCCAGAGCTGTTTCCAATTCACAGAGCGGAGGTACCGCACAGAGTGCTGGGAGGGACCCAAGGGTGAGACAGAGACGGCACCCAGAGGCCTCCAGCCTGACAAGGGCTGTGGGTGCGGCACCCACCACAAAGAGGGTCCCTCACTGTCCAAATCTAACAGGTCCAGGGTTGGGACAGTGAACTCAGAAAACAGGACTCACCCTGCTATTACCTGCAGTGACTTCCTGAGCTCTGGACAGAAAGCGTTCACAAGCAGTGACGGACGGCAGCCCTGTTACAGGAGCACATACGGGACTGGGCCCCATTCCTACGTGTCTGACAGTGAGAATGGGTGTGGGGAGTGAAGAAACCCGGAAGGAAAGCTGGGGGCAAGGGCCCTGCAGGCCAGAAATGGAGGACTCTGGGGAATCTGTAGCCTGGGAGCCAAAGCCACCCCAGGGATGGCTGAGAGAGAGCTAATAGCTGGGCACAGTGGAGGCGGCCAATCCAGGGAGAGGGAAGTCCCAGGGACAAGGGCATTCACTGGGCCCAGAGGCAGAGAGTACAGTGGGCTTCTGAGGAACCAAGAAAAGGCCTCGTGGCTGCCCATAGCACAGTCTGCAGTTTGAATTAAGCATTTGGTCTTTACTTTGAGTAGAAGCCACTGGAGAAATTTCAGGAAAGGGGTAACCTGGTCAAAAGCGTACTGTGAAATGACAACTCTTAGTCTTGATGGAGAAGGAGTCCAGGGGGCGAGAGGGGATGGGGAAGCGTGGGAGAGACAGCGAGAGGTGGGGGGACGGGAGGGGCAAAGAAGAAGGGGAAGGGGAGGGGGAGGGAAGGAGAGGAGGGGGAGGGAGAGAGCACTCCCACTTCTGAAGATGACAGACGGAGGAGCAGACTGGGATCTCGTCCGGTGACAGTGGAAAGCTTCCTTGGGCCAGAGGCCTCCGGATCCCAAGAATGAGGGACTGAGTGAGGGTCATCAGATCTGAGTCCTGCTGTCACAAACTTTAGAGAAGGACAGAAGGACAGCAGGTGATACTGCCTTCAACTGTCTTCCACATGCAACAGAGAGGCCAAATGAAACGGAAGGGGAAACTTGCAGGGGAATTCCTTTTCTCACTATAAGACACTACATGCTACTACACTGTACATGCCAGTGCGCTGGCTGCTCAGGGAGGAGGGCAAATGTACCTCACACTTTGGAGTAGAAATAGCTACTCCAAAAAAGTGGTACACAGGAGCCAGGAATTTAGCTCAGTGGCGCCACCACCTGCCTTGCAAATGCAAGGTCGTGAGTTTGATCTCCAGTACCGCAAAAAAAAAAAAAAAAAAAACAAACAAAAAAACCCTAGATACAGTAAAATAAAAAAGTGGTATGCAAATAGGACGTCATGCTTGAAAAGGGTTAACTCAATTTTTCCTCTTCGTCCGGGCAAGGAGACTGAAGCAGATTACTGTCCTCTCAACCCTTTTGCTTTAAAGGAATGAATTTTTTTCCTACAGGACACAGATGACTTTTGACAAAATCTGTTGGGGGTATAAAATGATGTGGAAGAGATGTTTGCTTTTATTGTATGATGAGGAACTATACACACCCAAATGGTTTTTTTGTTTTGTTTTGTTTTGTTTTTTTGCTTTTTGGAGACAGGGTCTCGCTTTGTAGTTCAGGCTGGCCCTGAGCTTACTATGGTGCCCAGGCAAGCCGCCGCGAACTCAGCAATCCTCCTGTCTCTGCCTCCCGAGTGCTGGGATTACAGGCATAAGCCACCACATCTGAGCATTGTGGTATGCGGTGTTGATTGTTGGTGGGCGTGTCTCCACGCCCAGCATTATATGTGGTTACCGGGGATCGAACTCAGGTCCTTGAGCTTGCGAGGCAGGCACCGGAACCACTGAGCTAACCCTCCGGCCCCCAAATGGTTAAATTTTATGAAAAAATAAAATTTCAGATAGTAATAAAATAGTAATAACAGTATACTGTATATACTGCAATATATTAACAATATGTTCTGGGGTTTAAGACTTAACTTGGTAAGGGTATTCAGGAGTGTTGAATATTTTCTCTATTGGAAGACAGGAATATACACATATATACAATAAGACTTTAAGATATGTTATTTTAATTATGCCTCATTTTTTTAAAAAGTGGGGAGAAAGCCGGGCATGGTGGCTCACGCCTGTAATCCCAGCACTCGGGAGACAGAGACAGGAGGATTGCTGAGTTCAAAGCTTGCCTAGGCTACATACTGAGCTCAGAGCCAGCCTGAACTACGAAGTGAGACCCTGTCTCAAAAAAAAAAAGGGGGGGGGACATCACAAATCTTTTCTTTTCTTTCTTTTTTTTTTTTTTTGAAACAGGTTCTCACTTTGTAGCTCAGGCTGGCCCTGAGCTCACTATACAGCCCAGGCAAGCCTCAAACTCAGCAGTTCTCCTGTCTCTGCCTCCCTAGTGCTGGGATTACAGACGTGAGCCACCACGCCCGGTTCTTTTCTTTTTTAAATTCTATTTCTTGAAACCTAATTTCATTCATCTCAAGATATACAAGTATGGGCCGGAGGGTTATCTCAGTGGTTCTGGCGCCTGCCTCGCAAGTGCAAGGACCTGAGTTCGATCCCAGGTAACCACATATAATGCTGGGCGTGGAGACACGCCCACCAACAATCAACACCGCATACCACAATGCCGGATGTGGTGGCTCACGCCTGTAATCCCAGCACTCGGGAGGCAGAGACAGGAGGATTGCTGAGTTCGCGGCGGCTTGCCTGGGCACCATAGTGAGCTCAGGGCCAGCCTGAACTACAACGTGAGACCCTGTCTCAAAAAGCAAAAAAAAAAAAAAAACCAGACAAGTATATATATTTTATATCTATCCCATCACTCCCATGTAGTTAAGGACTTTTTTTTGGATAAAACAGCTTTAAATACCTGTGATACTATTAGCCTTTGGTCCTATCTTTAGATTACATGAGTAAATTCATCATAGTCTAATTCAAATTAGAATATACAAGTAGAAGCAACACCTTAATTTCTTTAAAAACATACAAGTAAACCTCTCAACCAGGCTATAAAACATTTAACTCTTAGAATAATTTAGTAATTACTTTCCAAGGAATTGAAATCAACATGTCAATACAGTAATCATAGGGTTCGTTCCTGTGACAACTCAAACCAAGGCAGAGTTTATCAAAATGACCCGTTCAATCTTTATCTGAAAACTGCTGGATCTGTATATAAATTTCCAGGAATAAATGAAAGACTATTTTTCTTTTGTTTGAAGGTAACAATCATGAAGAGTGAAAGAAGTCTTTCTGCAAAGAACAGTTTCTTAAAAGACTGAATAACCTACTATTTTTAAAGGCCTTCAGAATTTGTTAATGGAAGAGTAAACACAGACACACATACAGATAATTCAATTTACTACAGCCTGCACTACAAATGGCAAAACCAGTGCTTTCATGGTGTCAGTCAAAAAGCTAACTGACCTCCATTCCAAGTGGCCATAGGCAATAGCAGTCTTGAGCTAGAAATCAATTTAAAACACCAATGTCAAAACTTGGAAACTCTACTGCTATAAAATGAAAGAGCAATACCTAAGAGCTAACAGCACAAAACACACCTTCCTCTGCCTATATAGCAGGAGGATGTCCAGGTGCATTCTGGGTTAAACCTGGCTTCTCTGCTTTCATCACTGAGCATTCTATTTCGGTGTGCAGGGCCCTGTACTTCCTGTTACTACATCTTGATATTTTCCCGCCACATGACTCATTCTTAAATCATAGAGAAACTCGTCAAAATCCCAAATTTCACAGCATATAACACTCAGTCTTGAGAGGCAGCATTCTTGGAACATTACTTGAACCACAGAGGACAAAAATACCAAGCAAGTCCGTGTAGAAATTATGTCAGTCCCTCGCTGAGTCAACACATTTATGAGATCAATAAACACAGGCTCTATGTGTGGTGATTCGGGCCTCAGTACTCCTTATTAAAATGCACTACATGATATGTTAAGTGAAAATAGGTTACAAAACAGTACAGTGTGATTCCAAATAAAAATTCTATGTGTGCACATGTTCCTACATGTATGTGTACACACATATGCATCTTAAAAGAATGCGAAAATATGCATCAAGATGTTAACAATAGGATTATGGGAGATGTTTGTTTACTTTTTCACTAAGGTTTTTCTGTATTTTCCTAAGGTAATTTGTGTTCATATTTTTCACAATAGGAAAAAACAATTCATCTCTAGAAAAATATCTTTAGGCTATTATGCCATAAGTCAATCTACCACAGCACAGAGAAATTGTGGGTAATTATGACATGGAAAATTTGCCTGGATCAGAGAAGAAAGTCTGATGAGCACGGGGTCCACCAGGCAGGTAATCCATGCTGGGGGTGGGGGTAGTGAAAAGGGAGGCCTTTAGGAAGGGGTTACACAGACAAAATAGAAATGAGCAGAGAGCATCTTGCTTTTAAAAAGGTACTGAGGAGCCTCAGGCCTAGACACGTGGAAGTGACTACATCATTCTGTAGACCTGGAAAGGACCAAAGGTATCATCCATCAATGGCTGTCACTAATTCATCCTCAGCTAATATTAAAAAAAAAAAGATAACACCAGGATGTCACATTGTTGGACAATTTTTTAAGTGCTTTGAGTTTGTCAACAGGTCTCATTTGGTTGCTCAGCACAGTCCTGATGATGCGAATCAGACAGTACACAAACATAATTGAGTAGCACAGAACACATACCATCCAATGTCTGACAGCCGAGAAAGAATATTGTAATTTATGTACACTGCCTGGAAGTCCTTTAAAAGCAATTTCAGGGAAAGATTTGAGTTCCCAAAAGTTATTACAAATATAAATTTGAATATGATCTCAGAGTTACATTTACTGTATGTTAGCAAGTTTGAATTAATTTCTTAAAGGTCTTTAAATGTTCAAGTAACTTCAAAACTCAGATGTGGCTGAAAACATGCTGTTCTCCCTGACCAGGGCCACTGAAATTTGGATCTAAAAAGCCTTGGAACTAAGTGCGTGAAGATACTGTCACCATTCCATTTGGAACAAGTCCATCAGAGTCACCACCACAGGTCAGCGCTTGTATGCCACTGTACCGCACACCACCAACCAAAGAGAAGACAGAAAACTCAGAAATACTGTATTGCATCAGTGCCAAAAAAGGTGGAACAGAGGACTTTTCAATGCCCTGTTTGTTGAATGAATGCATGTGGAACCACACTAGCATCCCAAGTAGGAGTTTCCCCACGTGGGGACTGTTGACATATCAGGCCGAGCACTTCTTCGTAGGGACTTATCGGGGTGTTGGCAGAGGTTTAGCAGCATCCCTGGCCTGTGCCCGCTACATGCCAGTTGCAACTCCTCTCCTCGTGACTACCCAGAACGTCTGTGGAGAGGTTAAAGGTGTAAGTGACCCTTATGGGCCCTGATAGCTTGTGGAAATGAGGAGCTCTGACCACCCCCTTTTTAGTCAAAGGAAGGATACCACCCCTCCAGGCTCTGGCTGCTCTTGCAGAATGACATCCACCCTGAAAAGCTTTTTCTCATCTGTTCAGTTTTGTTACCCTGGTCACGGCTCAGATGCAGCAGTTTGCTGAGCACCTACTCTGTGCCAGGCCCTGGCCACTGATGCAGCTCCTGGTGAAGCAGGCTGCACTGTCTGGGGCAGTTTGCCACTGTAAATGAAATAGCAACACCTTCAACAGACTCAATCCGTCCTTGCTGACAAGGAACCTCATCCTTCAGTAGGGTTCTTTAAAACTCTGCCTCGCTAGTCCCTGGCTGGACACATTTCTAGGCAACATTGAAAGGCTCAGGAAAGAAAGGCTGAAGGCCTGCGCTATATTTGGTATCCAAAGGTTTTGTGAGCAAGGCCATTACTGGAAGCTTTTCCAACACTTATGGACAGTCTCCTTAACTGTCTGACCCCCGTGCCCTCCTAACACAATTTGTAATTTTATAATCCTCATAAATTCAAACTCCTAACTGACCTTTTCCAAATAAATGTGTGCCACAGAGACAGAGAAAAGGAGAAGGATCAGAAGGAACTCTGTCAGGCAGTGAGGCTCAGAAAGCAATTTGGGCTCATTAATAGATGCCCAGAGCATGTTAGGTTTCTCTGAACGCCGCCCCCCCAGCAAAAAAAAAAAAGACAAAGCACAGATGGGAGGGGAAGGGTGTGTGAGAGCCGCCAAGGAAACAGAAACCACACTCACACACACACACACACAGAAAAACCTGTAAGCCCGAAATCCAAAATGGCCAAAGTGACTTGAAAGTTTTTGAGACGCTGCCCTAAAAAGGCTGCTGGGGCGGGGAAGGCACCTAGAAGTAAATAAGGCAGAAGCCTGTCTCCCTCTGCAGCGCGGGGCTCCCAGGGCTGACAGCACCGCACAAAACCCCTCCTGTGCGAGCAGCGGAAACTCCTAATGAGATTAGTTGTGTGTGCGCAGACATTACTTAGCAATGACTAAAGGGGCTCTCTCTTCCTGCAGCAGCCAGTGGAAAATTCAGGGAACTTTTTCCCCCTGCAGCAGCAGAATCCCTTTAACCCTCTCCCCAGCCGACTCCAAAAACAACTCGGCCTCCCCTTCTGTCTGCCCCCACCCCGGGGCTGGGGGTCTGGGGAGTTAAAGACCAGCCAGAGGCTTTCAAAGCAGCGAGGACAGGAGGGGGCTGGCGGGGAGGGGCGGGGGACCCTCGAACACTACAAAGGAAACTGTAAAAGGCACAAATACATAAACCTGGGAAGGAGCAAACCACAGCTTCTTTGTGAGCTCCTCCAGTGAGTCATTTTCAAGATGCTGTCTGCTGCCAGTTTCAAAGCGGAAGCGCATGGCAATTAGTCTTGCCGTTTCCAGACAAGCCAGAAACTCTCCCGACACTCGTTTTTTTTTTTTCTTCTAAAAAGCCCCTTTTGCAGTTTCTGAAATAGCATTTCTTGCTCCCACCCCCACCCGCCGCCTAACAACAGCTTGTCCCCTGGACGATTTGGTTCGGAAAACAGAACAGAACCGAGACTTTTAATCTTTCCTTCTTAAAGTCCTCCAATTTGAACCAGTCTCCTCCCAAGAAAAGTTACAGTAGCACTACAGGCCAGCATTCGGTCTGAAGTTAAAGAGGCAGGAGCCCCGCCGTCACCGCCAGCCGGGTCCTCCCCCGCCCGCCCAGCGCCGGCCGTGCAGCGCGGATGGACTGGGCGCGCCCGCTGGGGTCACCTGGGCGGGGGTCACCTGCCCGCCGGAGCGGGCGCAGCCCCCAGCCTCGCGCCCTCCGCCCGCCTCCCCATCCGCGCTCCCTCCCTGGACCCCAGCGCCGGCGTCCCCGGCCCACCCGGGGGACCCGGCCGCAGCACCCCCCCCCCCCGAGTTCGGCGCGGTGCAGCCTCCAGGTGCGCAGCCCGCCCGCCTCATGGTCCCCGCGTCCCGGGGACCCGAGCCGCGCCGTCCCCAGCTCGGCCTGCCTCGGGGACTCTCCTCGGCCCGGCGCGACCGGCGGTGACCTGGCGACGGCGGAGGCGGCGGCCGCATCCCGCGTCCCCTCCCGCGCGGACCGACCCCCGCCCCACCCCCACCAGGCACCCAAAAGGAGGAAAGAAAGAAAAAACGCCGCAAACGAAACTTTGCAGGCGTCCCAGCAACAGGCAGACGCCGCCGACCTACCCAGATGTGGGGGAGCGCTCCGATCCTTCTCCGGGGGAATTTCTAGGAGGACCCGGGCGAAAGCCCGCGGCTTCCCATGCTGACAGCGTCTGCAGACGGTCTGTTGCTCTTGTAATGAGATCCTGATTTTCTCCCCCCCGTTTTTTTCTTTCTCTCGCTCCTCTTTTTTCTCTCCCCCTCTGGTGTGTGTGAGAGCAGGAAGTTGGAGCAGTCAGGCCGAGCCGGCTCACTTCCTTTACTGCATTATTCCCCGGGCGGTGTGCAGGCTGTGTAAACAGGCTTTTCCGCCCCGCGCCGCGCGCCCGGCCGCGGCTGTGCGCCGGGGCTGCCCGCCGAGCCCGCGCGTCCCCCGCACCCCGCGCCGCGCCCCGCTTCCTGCTCGGCCACCCCAGGGGAGGAGCCTCCGACCCGCGGCGACGCCTGGCGGGCGGCCGCGGCCCCTCCCGCCGGAGGCTTCCCGGGATGCGCCTACGACCTGCGCTGCAGCAGGAAGGGGATCCAGCTCCCCTCCCGGGGTCCCTGCTTGGGTGCCGCCGCGGGGGTCGCGCCCTGCAAGGGAGGCTGCCCGGGAGGGGCGCCTCCAGCTGGACAAGAGGCCTCTGCACTGTTTCCTATCAGCCAGGACAGTTGGGGGGCGGGGAGCACCGGCCAATAGAGGGGGGTTCGGGGTTGGGTTGCTGGGCAAGGGGCTGGTTTGATTGTGGGCGTGAGTGTTGGGAGGGGCAGAGGTCAGGGGTCCAGAGCTTGAGGCAGTTTCTGTCTGGAAATGAGGCTGGACACCTTCTCCTGTGGGATTTGGGGTAACGATGAGAGCCCACAAGGTGCAAGCTGGGATTCTCCAGGAAGAGCCCTTCTGATCGCTCCCTGCGGCCTAACACAGGCCTTGCCTTTGCTGGACTTGGGAGCTCAGGTGTCAACGCAGTGACTAGCTGCCCAAGACTGGGGCTTCCCAGGGTCCCCCCAGACGGTCCTCCGTGCTGAATTGAGAGCTCCCGCCCTCGTCCCTGTGCTCCAGGCCCCTGTGCAAGCTTTCCAGAACCTTCCAGTCCCTGCGCTCCAGACCCGCGGTTTTCAAACTTGAACTTGCCGCAGCCTGACCTGAGGGGCTTGTTAAAACCCTGGTTGGGCCAGAGGGTTAGCTCAGTGGTTCCAGCCCCTGCCTCGCAAGCGCGAGGTCCTGAGTTTGATCCCATAACCACATACAATGCTGGGCGGGGAGACTCACGCCCACCAACAATCAATACCACATACCACAGTGCCAGTCGTGGTGGCTCACACCTATAATCCCAGCACTTGGGAGACAGAGGCAGGAGGATTGCTGAGTTCGAGGCTTGCCTGGGCTACATAGTGAGCTCAGGGCCAGCCTGAACTACAAAGTGAGACCCTGTCTCAAAAAAAAAAAAAACCTGGTCACTGGGCCTCTGCCCGGGTCCCTGACTCTGTCTGGGGTGTTTCTCAGCCCTAGCAAACTGCAGTCACCTGGGAGCGCTTTGAACACACTCCAGCAGCGTTCTCAACCCAGACCAGTAAAGCCAGACTCTGAGGCAAGCTTGAGGCCTTTCAGAAGGACCACATTCTACTACTGTTTCCACCACCTGACTGGTTTCTACATTTGCAATCTCTCTGAAAGATGATTTGTTTACAGATTGCTCGCTAGTAACACATCTCAGCTTCTAAAGGGCAGGGACTGTATTTTACTGAAGTTAGGATGGTCCTGCCTCAAGTGCCCATCAGAGCGACTCACTGAGTGGTCCAATGTTGTTTATGGAGTGATGTGGCTAATCCACTGGGCAGGGCAGGGTTCCCCAGACCTCTGAGAGAGACGGGGACACGTGGGCCTGGAGGCAGGATTTAGGTAGGAGACCCAAGCAAGAGAAGGTACGGGAAAGAGGACTGTGAATCAACCTCTGATTTTCCACAGCTAATTTTCCACTTTGGGAATTATTGTCTTAAACCCCAAATCGGCATCTCCTGTCACTCAGCAGAAGTCACACTGAAGCCCTACACGTTCCGGCTGTCTGTAGACCAGGAGAATGTAAGCTGAGAATCCTGCCCAGAGACACACAATTAAGAACTCATGTTGTTTTATTTTGGAAACTGTATGCTTGGAAGAAACCAGTCTGAAAGGCTTCAGACCATATGATTCCAACTATATGACATTCTGGAAAGGGCACAGCCATGGAGACAGAGAAGGGAACCACAGATGATGGGGACTGTGGTGGGGGGAAATGGCCAGGCGAGCACGGGGTCCTCCAGCCGTGTGGCCACTGAGTGCAGCTGGCATGGTGGATACTTGTTGCTGCACGCTCATCAGAACCTCAGAACCTCGGTGTGTGCTTCAGGAGGGAATCTGAGGTAGGTGATGGATTCAGGGCCTCTGAGTCTGGGCCGCCCATCATTTCTATTGAACTACCCTGGGGAGGGGCATTGTTAATGGAATGGTCCATCCACAAGGCTGGGGAGTGGTGGGAATATGGGAAATTTCTGGCCCTTCTGCCCAATTTTTCTATCAACCTAATGTTGCTTTTCAAAGCATAAATAAAAACATAAATAGGTGCTAAGTTGGTGATTTCTATGCTTTTTATTTTTCAGGATAAATCTTTGTAAAACCCTAATGTGTAAGCAAGCAGAGGGGACCCATGTCTTCATCAATCTGTTTAACTGTTATGGAGAAACAAACTACTCCTTCTCTAAAGCATTTTATAAGTAATTGAAGGGAACCCTACAGTCTCCTACCCCATGAGAAGACCTAAAAGTTTTTCTAGTGTTTTGGATTATCCACACCACTGTTCCCATCTCTTCATATGAATGCATAATTCAGGGCTGACTCTGGTCTTCACCAAAGCCCAGGGAATAGCTTGTAAGTTCATTCAGGTGTTTGTGACTTCTGTTCTTTGAGTTCTTAAAGAAAACTTTGTTTTCCATTATTTCCTTCCCACTGTCAAAAAAAGCAGGCAAGAGCTGTGGTGTCTTGTAGGGCACGATCCACACTTCTGGTTCTGTATCTTTGTTGTAATCAGTCAGGAATCGCAATTGTGAAGGTTCTGAGTAAGGTTTCTCCAGGAGCACTTTCTAACAAGAGCAGTTTGAGCTTAACGCATTTCTGCTAGCTGAGAGAAAGCTGTCTGGACTTCGATGGGAATAGTGGAGAGCTCACCAGATAGGCCGTGCAAGAGCTATACTTGATAACTAGTTAGTTGATCAGTGTAACGTCCAGAGGGTACATGGGGCAGGATAGGCAAGGGAAGAGTCAGCTTGGCCAACCTATGGGGAGGAAGAAAAAAAGAGGGCAGGACTTCAGAAGAGATCAACACCCTGATCCCTAAGGAAGGGGTCTATCAGCCTGTGCTGGGATAATACTATATAACAAACGACTCCAAGAGTTAGTTGTATCTATTTTAGTAATGTGAAGCTCCCTGGAAAGTCTCTCATGTCTAATTGGCCTAAACTCCAATGAAGTCTGGTAACCCTTGGCTATTGGCATGGGCCTGCCAGACATGAACTCTGTCCTGCAGTACTATGGTTTGGATCAACACTGCCCCCCAGAAAAGTTCTTGTGCTTAGAAATGGGACTTGAGGAAGGCTGTGGGGTCAGGACAGCATTGGCTTCATCAGTGGGCCAGTCCACTGATGGGTTTCCTGTTGAAGGTGCTGCTGGGAGATGGAGGTGGGGCCTGGTTGGAGCAGGTAGGTTCCTGGGCTGGGCCTCCGAGGGGGTGGAAATACCTCTCTCTCCCCACTCTTCCCTTGCCCTCTACCTCCTGGATGCCAGGAATGGAGCAGCTTTCTTCCTCCATGATTCGTTAGGGTTGGAACCCGCCTGTCATGGACAGAAAGCATGAGCCAAAGTAAACCTTCATGTCTTTAAATTGTGTTTATCAGGTATTTTATCCTAGCAAAGAAACATTGACCAGTACTTCAGGGTACACAGAGTTGAACTGTTAGGCCTTGGCCTGTTCTTATATCAACTGTTAGGTGAACCGTCTTCTGAACGTCTCATTTTGCTACCCAGACCTGACCAATGAACTATGACCTAGAGTCGTCTGTAAATATCAGCCAATCAGGAACGGGCATGCTTGCATCTCTTATTTGCATTAGCAGAGAGGGTGCTAATTTGGATGGGAGATACTTCTGTGTGAACTGGACCCTGTCTTTGGTCCTTTGGAGCACACTTTCATTTTGTAGCAAAGGCTGTGAATTCCAGTTTGCAAACTTTCTGCTTTTCAAATAAAGCCTTCCTTTTCATCTTTCACTCCTTCATAGTGAAGTCTGGTTGATGGCAGCAAGCCTTGACTCCAGCTGGGCTGGCTTGGCTGCAGGCTGTGGGCTGGGCGGGTGGCTGCTTCCTGTGTCTCCTCATTCTGGGACCCAGGCTAACGGGCAGACATGACAGGGGACATGGGACATGGGACATGGGAGGATAAAGAGCTGAAGAGGAGACAGAGAGGCCTACTGACTGCGGTGCCTACAGCACGTCTGCTGAGGACCTGGGCACCTGGCTTCTGCTCACATCCCGTAGCCAGAACAGAGCCTCAGGGGGGTGGAGAGAGCAAACGGTACCATCACAGGATCTGCTGCTCCATTGTTTAAAATTACACAGGGACAAGAGGGCATTGTTGGGGCAGGAGAAGAAAATCAGTTTTAGAACAGAAAATATTCTAGAGCCAAGAATAAATAATATTTGAAAGGTTGAGTTGATGAGATAGAAGCTCAAAGTGGTCTGTCGTCCTGACTTTCAGGCCTGTGTCAGTACTGCTGGCCGGGAGAGTTAGGGCCCTGGGGGGAGTGGACCTGTGGGCTCAGGAATGTTGGGGCCAGCCACATACCTGCCTTATTCTAGCTCTGCAGCCTTGACTGAATTATTCACCCACATTCAGCCTGAGCAAGAGTTAGTTTTTACTGATTTTTACAGTGAATGCCAATTTTACATTAAAACAACATGGATTCTTGGGCTTGGGTTTAAAAGTGTTCATGAGTTTCA
This sequence comes from Thryonomys swinderianus, assembly GCA_004025085.1. Taxonomy (NCBI): domain Eukaryota; kingdom Metazoa; phylum Chordata; class Mammalia; order Rodentia; family Thryonomyidae; genus Thryonomys; species Thryonomys swinderianus. Next base: position 34,423 of record PVIC010007775.1, on the reverse strand, counting down.
TTTAAAGGAGTATTTAAGAGAATTTTACAGACTCTCAGGGTGACTCCTGTGGAAATCAGCATTCCCTCCTGTGGGCGGGTATTTCCTGTAGGATAGTTGGGATATAGTTGCTGGCCTGGACTACCTCATTGGCCCTCAGAGTACCCAACCATTGGCAGAAGTTGACACAACTACAGCCCACAGGTCTGCTGCCTGGTTTTGGGTGCTTTATAATTAAAAAAAAATAGTTTTTAATGATACTTTTAGAAAATAACAAAATTTACCTTGCTATTTTAAATTTCATTATGAAGTTGTGTTGTTTATCCACCTTATTGTGAAATTGATTTCTAGAACACATTTGTCTTACAAAAACTCAAAGTTTGCATCCATTAAACACAGCTCCGTTTCCCACTCCCAGCCTCTGGCAACCTCCATGTACTTTTGTTTCTATGAATTTAATGATATCCTCCATTTAAGTGAAACTATTTATCTTTTTTGTGACTAGGTTATTTCACTTCACATAATGGCCTCAAGGTTAAAGGCTGAATAATATTTTATTATATATGCCAACACATTGATGGATATTGGGATTATTGGGAATAATAAGAATTTATATTTTTAAAGGACTAACTTCTTTTTGAGATAGGGTCTCACTTTATAATGTAGGCTGGTCTTGAATTCACTGTGTAGCCCAGGCTAACTTTGAACTTGTGGTGATCCTCCTGCCTCTGCCTTCCAAGTGTTAGGATTGCAGGGTTGCATCACCATGACTACCCCCCAAAAAAGTCTAATGTTTTGTAACACATGAAAATTGTGTGATACCCAAATTTCAGTTCCCATAAAGTTTTATTGGTACAAAGCCATGCCTGTTCATTTATTTATTGTCTAGCACATATTGTCTAATGTTGCTCTTGCACTACAGTGGCATTTTTAATAGTAATGGATACCTTGTGGTGTTTAAAGCTGCAAATATTTACTTTCTGACTCTTATAGGGAAAGTTGTGTCAACCTCTGACATAGGCAAATTAGATTCTGTGCTTTTTGTTGGTTTGTATTTTTAACTGATTTTTTCCCCTTGTTCCAGAGAAAGTGACACATTAAATGAAAACTTTACATCTCTCAACTTCATCTTAAAAGGAAATCAAATCCTTGTGCTTCATTTGACTCCTCTCTTTGGTCTTCTGAAGAGGGAGAAATAGCAGGCTCTCACAGTCCCGGTCCCCTAGATGACCTTCCCAGATATCTTTGCTCCTGGTATCTGAGCAGACCTAAGCCTTTGATCCTGGTGGTTGTCAGTGGTGGTGCACAAAGAAATTCCATGCTTAGCCTTTATGATCAAGGTTGAGTCCAGAAAACTATATTTCTCTGATTTCCATCTAAATGACATCTTTCCTATGAAACTCTTGTAAAGTTCTTACCTATCCACAGACTTTCCTCAAATTCACCTGTTATGGTTCAAGTCTAAAATGTTCCCACCAAATCTCATGTGTGGAAGGTGACTGGATTGTGACAACATTACATTCATTGTGGGTTGGTCCATTGACTTGTCCAGTGCCTAAATGTGCTATTAGAGAGGGTCCTGGCTGGAGGTGGGTCACTAAGGGTGTGACCTGGCTGTGTCTCCTTCTTCCTCGTCTCTTTCCCTCCCATCTGTCTTTTTCTCTCTGTCTCTGTCTCTTTCTCTTCTCTCTCTCTCTTTCTCTCTCTCTCTCTCTCCTCCTCCTCCTCCTCTCCCCCTCCCTCTTTCTCTTCCCTTTTTTCTCTCTTTTTTTTGTTTTTGTCTCTCTCTGCTTTATGGCTACCATGAAGTTTGCTAGTCCTCTCCATATGCCCCTCAGCTTTGGAGCCAACCAACCACCCATGGACTGAACCCTGTGAAAACCATGAGCTAAAAATAAATCTCTCTTCACATTTTGGATCTCAAGGATTTTATCCTGGCAACAGAAAAGTGAGTAATGCACTAACCTCCTCTAGGAAACCTGCCATCCACCAGCTGGAGTTCATGACCCATTTCTCCTGTACCCCCAAAGTCATATGCTTGATCTTTAAGAAGACCAATTGAACAATTTTGTCCCTGCGAGTCAAATTCTTCAATTGATCCTTCAACATTACAGATTGTCTCTGTCCTACAAGTCCTACAAGTCTATGAAGAGGGAATTTTTTTAAAAAATTGTAGATACTGTCATCCACCAGCAATTGGTGATTTGGAAATAGATGGGAAACATTCAGTTCAAATTGTGCAGCTTATTTTGTATACCTAGTTCAGCCTGGTTGAAGCATTCAGTCAGGCCTGTGGACTGTGTATAGTACTGTTAACCTCTCCCTGGTTTCCATCATGTCCAGGTTAACCTTAACAATACCAACTTATGTAACATGTCAGTCATATTTAGTGTATTTTAAATAAATAAATATTGAATGGGCGGGCATAAATGTAACAGAGTACAGGTCCAGAAAAAAACAGCTCAATGTTTCAGATTCATTTTTGGCAGAATTTTATATGGCATGAATGTTTTGGTAGTAATGTCATCAACTACATTTTACTGTATAGATTGGAATCAGAATTTCCTGTTAACTAATATAATACTTTGAATTTGTCAATATACTTCAGAACAAATATCCAGGGGCATATTCCTCAGTTGAATAAGATTTGAAGACAAATTATTTAATTGATTCTTTTATGGCTTAGAGTTTTTTTGGATTTACTTCTCAATGAATTCCATCTTTACATCCTTAATACCTCCTCAAAAGTGCTAAATAGTTCTATTGACCCAAATATCAGTTGTTTCAGTCATTTTCTCCGTTACTATGATTTGAGGTAGGTTTCTGTTTGTTTGCCCTAGGATTATAGAAGCCTTGTAAAGTTTTCCTAGATTTCCTGTTTCACTTCGGGGAACACCGTGGCTACACAGCCAGTGCCGTAGGTCTGTATATGTCAGACCCTTTTGCTCATCAATCTGCCTCCGCCGTCCATTACAGTATGTACACATGAACCTTATTATGGCAGTTGACTGCTGCCACTTGACACCTGCCACTTAGGGGTCCGATTAAACTCACTGCCCTTAAGTTTCCCAGTTGAGTGACTGGAGTCCCCAGGATAAAGCTGGCACACAGAGGGGACCATGACAGTGCTCTCCAGGGATGCTGGTGCTCCCCTCATGAATTTGTTTTTCATGTTGTTGGTGAAAGGCACACTTTCCAGGTCATTCCAATTTGCAGAAATGGGTTTACCGTGACAAACCCACTCCAGTACTCTCATTGTCCTAGGCGTCTCCCGCTGTACTGGCCCATCAGCAGTAAACCCAGGAACAGCAGGCACCTCCAACTCATTCAGTGGGCCATCTTTTCGCCCATACTTTTGCCCACCAGCCAAATAAACTACTAATGTCTTTTTTTGCTCCATGACCACCTGCATTAAATTCAGAATCTCTACTTAGCAAGCCAACATGGAGAAACTCAGCCTGATCCAGGTGCGTGTTTTGTCATTGTTACCCGCACTCATCCAATCCATCCCCGCTTGCTCTAGGCCTGCTTATAACAGTTAGAAAACTCAGGTTCTTAGGGACGTAGCAGATCTCCTCACAGGTCACAACCCGTCCCTCACCGTGAGGGGCCTTCTGTGATTTGAGCCTCGTTACAGGCCTAGAGGTAAAAATGAGTGAGGAGGGGAGGTCCTGAGGCGTGTCAGCATCATCAGGCTTAGTCAACACAGGATTAGCTTCCTCAGGTACTATGCAGGGGGGCAGGCCAATACCATAGGGTTGGGGGTGGGCAAATCTCTTCCTCTGGTCAATCACCTCATTAGAATCTAGGACCTCAGCATCCTCAGCTTCATCAGGATCCCTCAAACATCTCCATTCCAGTTATGGAATCCTACTTTTCCTGATCAGTGTCCTCAGACACCCTCAAGGGTGAACGTTAAATTTACACTGTATTGGGCTGGAGGGTTAGCTCAGTGGTTCCGGTGCCTGCCTCGCAAGTGCAAGGTCCTGAGTTCAATCCCTGGAAACCACATATAATGCTGGTGGAGACTCATGCCCACCAGCAATCAACACCGCTCAGGGCCAGCCTGAACTACAAAGCTCAGGGCCAGCCTGAACTACAAAGCGAGACCCTGTCTCAAAAAAAAAAAAAAATTTACACTGTATTTGAGCAATTGAATCTTGTGGGCTTGTGCTTGGGTTTCTGCAATCATAGGCCTGTGGCTGAAGGAGAGAAGATTCTTTCTGGACATACTTAACAACTTTTAGTTTCTTTATGTGTGTCTGAAGCTTGGAATTTAAATCTTTGAGCTCTCTATTTTCCCTTGTTAATTTGTCCTCATAGAAGACCTTGGATTTTCTATGCATGTTTGAGCTCATTATTTTCCTTTACTAGTTTGTCCAAAGATGCTAAAAGCAACAGACAGCATCATATTTTCCACTGTGCCAAAAATATTCACTAAATTCTTTATATCTTGTAAGTGGTACATTACGATATTCAAATGGATCCACATTGTATATTACTTTAAACATTCACATGAACTACTAGAAGAAGAGATCATGCCATCTGTAGGTCTCATCATGTTAGTGAACCAATTCCAGGAACCACTAAAGAATTTCATTTTGGGCCGGAGATTTAGCCTGCCCGGCAAGTGCAAGGTTCCTGGTTTGATCCCTAGTAACCACATGCAGCAATACTGGGCTTCCAATCAGTACCACATACAAGGCTGGGCGTGGCGGCTCACGCCTGTAATCCCAGCACTCAGGAGGCTGAGGCAGGAGGATTGCTGAGTTCCAGGGTTGCCTGGGCTACACAGTGACCTCAGAGATAGTCTGAACTACAAAGTGAGACCCTGCCTCAAAAAAAAAAAAAAAAAAAAAAAGAATTTCATTTTTATAGTTCTTTCTCTAGAGCCACTCCTGGTACCAGATCTTTATCAGTCAGTTTTTCTGGATGCAAGGTGCACGTATAATGGCTGTGAGAACAGAAAGCGCATCTGCACACTGAGAGCAGAAAGATCCAGGGAAAAGTCAAAAGCCAGGAGCTCAAGGTTGAGTCTGATGCTGGTCAATATGAGGACACTGAAGGGTCTCCGCTGGAAGCCTGGAGACAGACGTCCAAGACGAAGGGGAAGACTGGAGCTCCCCCAAGGAAACAGCAGGGAGACCCCTTTCCTTCCCCTTTTTATTCCCTCAGGCCACAGGCCTATTGGTTGGTGCCACTCACACCTGTCTTCAGTAAATTCATTCAGTCACACCCAGAACTAAATTTACACAATAGTAAGCTATCTCAGCAATTACTAATTAAAGGAATCACTCACAATAAAGTTTTGAAAATGATGCCTTATAATACTAATGGAGACACAAGAACAGTCACCAGCAAGGAGAACAACTAGTGACCTTTGGGAGAATTAAAATGAAATCTAAACTTCATATTTTTAAATGTAAAAACTGACTGTAATTTGTTGACACTCCACACCCCCAGACCCATCCCGTACCCACACTGTATCCTGATAAGGCAAGGGAGAGTAAATACATCTGGTTAAGTGTCACAACCCCAAAAGCCCTGGGTACCACCACTGTCTGAGATACAGTTGAGAGCCTGACCTAACCAGCCAGCCGCTGGTCAAAATCACTTCCTATATGACAGCAGTTTGACAAATCCAGAAAGGTGCAACTGGCCTGGAGCTTCAGTTTTATCCTTTTTGGTGATGCCTTGAGTTCCTGTGCAAATGACAATTTAGGACTTACAGGTATAGATCAAATTGGGGTTTTTTTGTTCTTGACCCTAGAAGGAGCTGGGCAAGGCTTTGTAGGAAACTACAGGCTTTTTTTTTTTTTTTCTAATCAAACAGAATCAGACAGTTACCGGAAGCTCAGGAAACACCATAAAGGGCAGGAAGTCATGCTGTGCATTAATGGCAAAGACAAGGAGGTGTGGCTAGCTAGGGGCTTTCAAGAGCAGCTCCTTAAGAGTGGAGAAAGCACAGACAGCTGCAGGTCAGTTACCATAGTTTTAAAAGTCCCGAAGCTCGAATAAGAATCACAGTTTGAAGGCAGCAAAGGAAGTTCTGCGCCATGAGCAGGCCTGTTGGAGCAAAAGTGGACCCAGATCTTCAGAGCAAGCGGAAGTTAGCAACATATAATAAATAATTAGAGTCCTCTCCTTGGGAACCCACAAGTATGGATTGGTTTGCTGTTTGTGAGCATCGGAGCCCAGGGGGAGATTTTGGTGTAAAATCAGAAGGAAAGGAATCTTTCCTGTGAAACTTCAAGACATTCTGAGCGCAGGCTTTTCTTCCCTTTGGGGCCCAGCACAGTGATGAGAAGGAATTTGCCCTGGCCGGGGAATCTGGTATGCCCTGAGGCCGGGGAGAACTGGAGAAGGTTGTATGGGCAAGACAGGAAGAGATTCGGGCTCCCACAAGAGCAGGCTGAGTGAGACACATCTGCCTGGGGTCATCCACGGTCCACAGGCTGAGGAGGGTACTGATGGAAACCAACATGGAGGAGGAGAGAAACAGTATTCTGCAGTTTGTTGTCATAGCCACCATGGTGCTGTGAGGTACAGGGTGCTGAGTGATGCGGTTCTATTGGGTACTGTGAGCTGACTGACTCTATGGGCCACTGTGAGGGCTGTGAGGGTAGGAGACACTGGCTAAGCTCTGATCCTATTCCAGAAAGTGTTAATGAAGTCTCATTAATATAACAAATTATATATTTCCGGATGTATTGATGCGTGCTTATGATCCCAGCACTTGGGAGGCTGAAGCAGGAGGATTACTGTGAGTTCAAAGCCAGCTTGAACTACATCTTGAGACCCTGTCTCAATAAATAAATAATAAAAATTAAAACTCCAGGGCCGGAGATTTGGCTCAGTGGTTCCAGCACCTGCCTTGCAAGTGCAAGGTCCCTGGTTCAATCCCTGGTAACCACATACAACAATACTGGGTGTGGTGGCCACACCCACTGGCAATCAGTACCTCATACCACAGATGCTGGGCTCGGTGGCTCAAACCTGCAATCCCAACACTCAGGAGGCAGAGACAGGAAGATTTCTGAGTTCAAGGCTTGCCTGGGCTACATAGTAAGCTTAGGCCCAGCCTGAACTACAAAGTGAGACCCTGTCTAAAAAAAAAAAAAAAATTAAAACTCCAAACTAAAAAGTTTAAAGTTCAAAAAATATTAAATACATGTTTATTGAATAAACACAATGGATACTTAACAAAACATTAGTCATTATTAGAAGACATGTATAACGCTTCACATTTAAGAAGTGCTATTGGCTGGGGCTTTAGCTCAGTGGTTCTAGTGTCTGCCTTGCAAGCGCAAGGTCCTGAGTTCAATCCCCAGTAACCACATACCACATTCCCAGGTGTGGTGGCTCACACTTGTAATCCCAGCACTTGGGAGGCAGAGGCAGGAAGATTGCTGTGAGTTCAAGGCTAGCTTGGGGCTACATAGTGAGCTCAGGGCCAGTTTGAACTACAAAGCAAGACCCTGTCTAAAAAAAAAAATGTTCCATGAATAGATTAACTCATAACCTAGTAAAACTATCATCCTCTTTTATATTGGATACAGCTATGTGGCAAAAATGTTCAGATTTGTGAACATACGGTCACAGAGGGGAGAAGTGATGGGTTTAGAACTAAAATCCAAATCTTTTCTGGTATTATTTGCTGTGTTATAATAGAGGATCACACCCCCCAAAATAAATATTTCTAACCTTCTCTTCCTTGGAAGAGGAAGTCAGGGAAACTATAATCAGAGTACTGGCTCTATTGCTAATTTGTACCCTCGTGCTCAGATCCAGCCTCTCTACCTGTAAACAGAAGGAGTTTAGGGCTGAGCATGTGTAAGATGCTGCCTGCTAAACGGTACATCATGCTGTAGGATGGCCCTCAGCAGTAGGGTACTGTCTTAGTCCATTAAGGCTGCTAGCATCAAATACCATAAGGCAGGTAGCTTATAAACAACATAGCCTGTTCTCATGGTTCTAGAAACGGATTAAGCTGTGGCCGATTCAGGGTCTAGTGAGGGCCTGACTTCCATTTCCTAAAAGATATCTTCTTGCTATGTTCTGACATGACAGATGGTTCAAGGGGCCTCTCGCAGGTCTTTTCTGAGGGCACTAATCCTTTCTTTGGGGCAGCATCCTCATGATATAACCCCTCCTAAAGGCTCCAGCTTCTTTGGGGGGTAGGATTTGAATGTATGAATTACTAGGATAGACAAAGCATCATCCACAGTGAATCTGCTTAGGAAGCACATAGCCTACAGAGGGCTGGGGCTTTTTAATCTGCTGCACAGAATAGTGGATTGAAAACTTGACCTCTGGTACACAGTGATATTTACATCTAAACCCAATACACACCGATACACACAATGGAAACAGGTTTCACAAATAGTAGCTTTTTCCATTGTAATTGTACATCAATTATCTGCCATGTATCTGGATATTTTCCATTGAGGTATGCTTAGGACATGTTGGTTGCAACCCACCAATTTGATTTCATGATCCATGAATGGTTTAGGGCACACAATTTGAAAAGCTGGGAGTTGAAAGGTAGTCATGAAAAAGAGCCTGGAAAGAAGAGAAATTGCCAAAGGCTGGTGAGGCCAAATGGAAGATGGCATCACGAACCCTGGGAGAAGGTGTGGCAGCACGTGAGACTCAGGGTCCTCCTTAGCACGCTCTGCTCTTCCACGCTATCATTTCACCCTGCCCATTTCTCCCTGTCCTGTTTGCAACTTCTAAGATACATTATTTGAAAAGCACCTTGAACATCCTAGCTTGGTTAGCAATGACTTGATACAGCAGCCCAGGTTTCCTGACCAGCATTCATGTGCCCACAGTGGGCTGCTCCACGTAAAATGATGGGATGGGATATTTTGGTCACATGACATGATCATGGCCCTTCCCAGGTATAGTTGATGTAGTCCATGGATCCATCATGTTAGTGACAGTCACAGCCTTGGCTGACAGGATCAGACGTTGGATTCTGTGGTCATGTGGCCTTGGGGCTCGCCACACAAGGCCACTCTACCACTATCTCCAAATGGTGTCATTCATGGAGTTTTCTAATCAGCAAGATCAGAGATGTTTATCACGTACCTTTAAATGTTGTCACTCACCTTTAAACATCTGTACCATTCTTTAACCACACTGCTTAAAGTGCACAGAATTAATATTTCTATAGGTCTTATAATTACACTCTTACTAGCACAATAATCACAGCCTCCATGTAGGCTCAAATTGTTAAAAAGAAAACACTTAAAATACCACTTTTATAACTGTTTTAAAACATTCTTCATTCAGTTCTCAGATTTTGTTGTTGCTGTTACTTTTGAATGCAGGTATAAAACCCAGGGCCTTTGTGAAAAACAAGCACTTGCTCCACCGTGCAGCTACACACCCGCGTATTCAAATTTTAATATGCCTGGGTCCTCAAGCACGCAATAATGGCCTGAGTCTTTCTCAGCTTTGAGAGGCCCTGCCCCCAGGAAGACCACAGTTCTTGGTAACATTTTTCTTGGAACATTCACAGGAGTGAAAAGAGAACATTCTTTCCTCAAAGTGACTGAAAGGTTTATACCTCCCGTCCTGACCAGAGGACCCTGGACAAGACCAGGAAGCTAATTTAACGTTCGAATTCATTCTCAGCATCAATGGCAAAGGTGCCAAGTGATTGTCTCAAGGGCTGCTTCCTGCAGGCCATGATGAGGCTTAATGGACCAACTGGCTCTACCTCATCACAGAAGGTCCTTTTGACAACCAGGAAGCCCTGGTCCTCACATACTGTGTGCCCCACTCCAGTCAAGCAAGGATGGTCTTTCTCTTTGTGCTCAACCTATTCTTGTTTTATTTGTCTATCTACCTATCTATCTTTAGTGGGTTTTTTTTTTTTTTTGAGACAGGGTGTTGCTTTGTAGTTCAGGCTGGACCTGAGCTCACCATGTAGCCCAGGCAAGCCTTGAACTCAGCAATCCTCCTGCTTCTGCCTCCCAAGCCCGGAATTTGTGGTATGTGGTACTGATTGCTGGTGGGCATGAGACATCATGCCCTATATTGTTGCATGTGGTTACCGGGATTGAACCAGGGACCTTGCGCTTACCAGGCAGGCACTAGAACCACTAAGTTAAATCTCCAATTTTTTGAGACAGGATCTTGGCTTGTAGCTTAGGCTGGCACTGAACTCACTATGTAGCCTAGGCAAGCTTTGAACTCATGGCAATTCTTCTACCTCTTGAGTACTGGGATTACAGTCATGAGACACTATGTCTGGCCTTAATCTATTCTTGTTTTAGACATTAAACTCCAGTCAAGTAACAATTCCAGACTTGGAAGACATCAGATTTTTTTCTTCCTATCACATGTGGATTTATGGATTTGTTTAATTTCATTTTCAGAAAGAAAAGTTACTTCTAAGCTGCCATAGTTTGGTAAATGTCCCTCCAAAGTCTATGTTGAATGCTTGGTTGTCAACCTGTGATACTACTGGGTGGTGGAGTCTAAACATCAGGTACTAGTGGAATGAAGTGATGCCGTTTGGGTGTGCCCTTGAAGGAACATAGGACCCTTCTGCTTCCTGTCTCTGTCTCTGTCTCTCTCTCTCCTTCCAGGCTGGATGTGGTGAGTAGCTTCCTCTGTCTCACACTTCCATCTTGTTATATGGCCTTGCCATATAATGGGACCAAATGTGACTGGGCCAATTAACTATGGGGAGAAATCATGAAGCTCCTAATAAAAATTAAGCTTTCCTCTTATTGAGTTGATTTACTACTAGGTATTTGTTACAATAATAGAAAGCTAAACACCAGTCCCAGCAAGAACCTCCATATTGGCTCTACACGCTCATAACACAGCATGGTACAGAGCAGATCCCATGCCTTACCTTGAAAAGTTTACCAAACTAAAATGGAAACTTAAAAGAAGAAATCTTGCCGGGCGTGGTGGCTCACGCCTGTAATCCCAGTACTCGGGAGGCAGAGACGGGAGGATTGCTGAGTTCGAGGCTTGCCTGGGCTACATAGTGAGCTCAGAGCTAGCCTGAACTACAAAGCAAGACCCTGTCTCAAAAAAAAAAAAAGGAAAAAAAAAAAAGAAGAAATCTGCTCTATGCACATAAACTGAATGCAGAGTGCCAGGGTGGAGAGAGCCACAGATTCAACACAGGAGCCCAGGGTAGGTCAGCGATCTTTGGAGGCCACGTGATACATGAAATCAGATGGTCCTAGCTTCAAATGTGGCTGCATGATCTTAAGCAAGTTCCTCTATCCATTCCACTCTCCTTGTCTGTTTTCTTATCCATAAAATAGGCAGCTGTGGTGAGAGGACTAGAGCCCACATGTACAATGTACCCTAGAGGTGGTTAGCATTCAATCAACCCTCTTCCCCATTACATTCTCAAGCCAGAACATCTGTTCTCCAGCCAGGCAGTTGGACTGCTGCCCTGTCCTGTTACTTAAGGAGCTCCGCAGTGCCCACTCAGAGAGGAAGCACCAGGGGTCCTCTAATGCAAGGCCTCCAACCCCTGCCATGTCCATTTCCTTTCTCCCTGCTACGCACTCTGCAGTGAGCCACATGCCTTCCTGCTGTTTCTAACAAGTGCACCCACCTCAGAACCACTGCTCTCTTGATTTCCTGGAGTTGTTGGTTTCCCACCAACCAGGGCTCACCTTAAATATCATGGTATCGTGGGCCTTTTCTACCCATACGTTCCCCTATTCATTCACCTCTATCCCATTATCCCTCTTAATTTCTAAACACTAGCATCTGTTTATTGTCTGTCTCAACTGCTCAAGAATATAAATTCTCCATCAATACCACAGACCACAGTGCCGGGCATGGTGGCTCACGCCTGTAATCCCAGCACTCAGGAGGCAGAGGCAGAAGGATTGCTGAATTCCAGACTTGCCTGGGCTACATAGTGAGCTCAGGGCCAGCCTGAACTACAAAGCGAGACCCTGTCTCAAAAAAAAAAAAAAAAAAAGAATATAAATTCTCCACAGGTGGATATCTTATCTTTGTTCTTCGGATTTCCCCAAAACCAAGAGCCTGGCATGTATCAGGTACTTGACAAGTGTCCTTTGAAGGTATATCGTGGCTTTATTACCATCAGTATTTGGTGGTTGGAATTTATCTTAAGATGGGTGATGCATGAATCCTGGACCAGAAGAATAAACTGGTCCCATATCTGAAAGGTGAAGCTGAGAAAGATATCATTTAATGCAGCAGAAGAGCTCTATGTGCAGCGCTAAAAGATCTGAATTCCAGACCTACTTTTATCACAAGTAATCCTGTTCCTTAACTTCTCTGCCCTTAGTTTCTTGTCCATATAGTTTTAAGGAGATTGAACTGATTAGGCCTTAACTGACCTATCACTCCTCTTTTGGTCCCAAGCACTTCAGGAGGCCGGATTACAGGAGACAGCAAAGTCACCGTTCCTTGCAGAAATGACATCAAGAAATCCCAGTCACAATGACATGAATCTGGTAAGGGCTGGACCCAAGTTCTTGAGGAACAGAGTTTTGCCAACAAGTACAAGAGGACCCTGAAAAACCCGCAGCCAATGAGGCCATGGCCACGAGTGAATGTGCTAAAGCTACAGGCCCCTCTAGGCCAAGACCCCCAAGGCTTGCCAGTCCCAGCGCCACCCACTTGCTTACATCCCCAGGCTCTGGAGGGTAATGGTGCCCACAATGGCAAGGGTCTCAGGCTCTGGCAGCCAAAGACTGAAGCCCAGGCCCAGGCTACAGCTCCCACTTGGCTCTGGTTCACACTCAGGCTCCCAGCCATGTCCAGACCCTTGGGAGGCTCCACATTAAATGCCCCTGTCTGTCAGTGGGAGGACAGATGGGCCGACTGGTGTCACTCCTGGGCTGCCATTTGTGTAGGGCTGCTGCTCTGGTGTTGTTTACACAAATAAACCCAAGGCAGGGAAACTCAGTTGTGAAATTCTATGCTTTCAGGTGGGACCGCCCCTGGGGAAACCCTGCAGCAAGCGCATGAGGTGCCACAGGACGGCTGCAGAGAACGGAGCAATGAGTGAGTGAGCTGCTGTTCACGCGGAACCACCCAATCTGGCTACCCACTCCTCCCGCCACACCTTCCCCAGCCACCTCACTTCCGGAACAGGGTCTGAGACACGAGTGCTGACTGACTGAAGGAATGATCCATGGAACCCACAGAGATCGGGAACTAACAACTGGGTGACTCAGGAGAAAGGACCATTGAGTCACCCAAGCCACTTCCTGTCTTGTTCAGTGTCCTCCAAGTCAGGTTGCAAGAGGGAGCTGTTAAGACTTAAATGACACTCCAAGCACAGAGCTTTGATGTGTTGCACTGAAGAAGCCTCAGGTCTCTCTGACCTTCCTGACAACCTCGTTCTCGTGACCTTTTTCTCTCCCTAAATGGGGGAACCTTTTCCTAAGGTTCCATTATCTCTTCGAAGAAGAGCAGATCCTCCAAAGGAGCACAATTGCCTTCAGTCCTTTTACTGAAACATCACTAACGAGGCAAATTAAACTCATATCATAGAGGAAGAGATAGAAAATCAAAGCCACACCCAGAACCCAGAGGACCTTTGTCCCCGACTTTGCTCCCAAGGCTCATTCATTTCCTCCAACAATCATTTACTCCCCCTCTAGAGTTATCTGCAACCCCTGTGCCTCCAATTTTCCTCTGTTCCTTGTAGAAAGATATTTAAGTTTCCCCTATCTGGCACCTTCTTTGAATTTCTGTGTTGTGAATGGCTTTTGTGCATACACACATTCATAAGTTTGTTATGTTTTCCCCCATTAGTCTCTCCATCGTCTGCTTAGCTTCCTAGACTATAATCTTAAAACCTTTGGAGAAAACTTCCTTAGAGTGGGAAGGTGGCAACGTTTGGTCTTAATGGGTTTACACGTAACAGTGGGACAAGTGTACGTCCCACGGAGTGGTCCTCAGGTCACACTGAGAGTGAGGTGACATAGCCACTAAACTTGTTCTCTGCAGCCAACCTGAGCGCACAACCAGCAGTCCACACAGCCTGATTCCTTTCCAAGAGCAGTAACATCAGTTTCTAGAATGTCGGCTCTACAAGAGGTCGGATCAACTGGTTTTTTTCTGTATAACAAACCTCCGTTTGGTGAAAGAATCCATAGAATCCATGACCTTTTTTTTTTTTTTTCTCATGACTGCGTAGGTCAGCAATTCTCTCTGGGTCAGATGAAGGACTGTCTTATGGTCATGTGGGGATGATTCATGTAACTGCATTGGTCTGTCAAAGTAAGTGGGCTTGGCCTGTCCAAGATGGCGTCATTCCTGTATCCTTGGTCCCGCTGGCTGTTGGCTGACACTCCCTCTCCAAGACCCCCACACCAGAAGGCCAGTTCGGGCTTTGTTCTTACCACCACAGCATCGCTCCAAGAGCAGGAGTGGGAGATGCAGGACTTCTTAATGCTTAGGTGGAAACATCACGCCACTTTTATCCTATTCTATCAATCGAAGCAGTCACAGGGCTCACCCAGATTCAAGAGGAAGGAAACAGATTTTACCTCTTGATAGGAGAAAAGGCCAAACTGTGCAGCAAAGAGAGCAAATATGCAGTGATAGGAGGAATTACAGCCATCTTTGCAGTCTTCTACAGAGGCTGTGAGGTTCCCAGAACCTTCCATTCCACAGAACAACAGCACCAAAACACACCTAGCCAAAGTGCCTGGGTCCCATTCACGAGTATTTGGTGACACATTCAAAATAGGAATTCGGATTTCTTGCCTTTCTGTCCCGTGTTTTCCTACCTTCAAGAGTTTCTACCCTGCAGCCCTTCTCTTCTTTATCTGATCCTAGTGACAGAAGCTAACTTCTGAAGAGCTCTACTTCCTCTTCCGAGTTAGCTGACTGATTCGGGTACAGATGTAAGAGCAGAACCCAGGAGCCTTGAAACTTGGTACCAGGGGAGGAGACCCTGTGCCTTCTGCTATTGGGAAACCTCCCAAGCCGTAGCTAGAGTGTACAGCCCAGACTCACCTCACCGAGTCCTGTTGCTTTCTTTCAGCAAGGACAGCTTTGACGTTGTGGGATTTTTTGTTTTGTTTTGTTTTGTTTTTGGTTTTGGTTTTTGAGACAGGGTCTCGCTTTGTAGTTCAGGTTGGCCCTGAGCTCACTATGGTGCCCAGGCAAGCCGCCGCGAACTCAGCAATCCTCCTGTCTCTGCCTCCCGAGTGCTGGGATTACAGGCGTGAGCCACCACGTCCGGCATTGTAGTATGCGGTGTTGATTGCTGGTGGGCGTGAGTCACCAAGCCCAGCATTCTATGTGGTTACCAGGGATCGAACTCAGGACCTTGCGCTTGTGAGGCAGGCGCCAGAACCACTGAGCTAACCCTCCGGCCCGATGTTGGGGGATTTTAAGGCAGTATATGTCTCTAGTATATCTTGGGAAAGTTGTAAACAAATCTGTTAGACATAACGCCACTCTGGAGAATTAATTCAGCAGCACAGCTTCTGAAGGTAAAGTCTAGAGGGTCTAATAATAGTTATTTCACATTTACCGAGTTCTAACTATATTGGAGTTTGGATACATTGTCATCTATTATTAGCTCAGCTGATCCTCTTAACAGCATTGTGACACAGGAATTGGTACCGGCATCACCATTCCTACAACTGATGTCTCAAATGTCCTTTTTGTGTCTAGCAGCGAAATCCAAGGGTCCCCCCACCCTCACAAACTTCAGCATTTTTAGCGCTCTGCATAATTTGAAAACACTTCCTTCCATACATTCATTCTCTCAGGTGGTAAAACCTGGTCTAGGGGTAGAAGATATAGCCATAAAGAAATCAAAACTAATTCTTTTCTCTGTGCACTCTTCAGAGTAGGGGTCGATGGGCGTGGACTCAGAGGTGGCCCGCAGGGGAGCAGCACAAGGAGAGAGCCAGGGGCCCTCTGAATACGCAAGTCTCTCTTCCCTTTATTTCTGGCCGCTGAAATTTCCCAGCTTCCAGTTCGTGTCTCCGACCACTCTTAACACTGACTCTGTTCCCTCCATATGCCCTTTCATCCAGGCAGTGTTCACAGGTCTGTCCTCAGATCTCTGTCTTCCCCACATCTGGCCACCGCCTCGGCCCCCCTGGGAGGTGAATCTTGTCCTCCTCCCTCCTGGCTTGCTGTGCTTGACTGGGACAACGGCCCTTACTCCGCGGCTTCAGCGCCTGATGGAACCCCAAACTTGCTATACCCCCGCGTTTCCCGTTCCTCACAAGATGCATAGCTGCGTGTGCACACCTCAGCTGTTCAAGCCTTGTGCCCGACAGTTTCAGTTCTGCCTTCACTCGTCCTGCCCATGTCTGCTGGCTGGAGTCTCTTCACTTTAGGGGGCAGTGGCAGCCACTCTCTGGGGTGTCTGTCCTGCCCTCTTCCTGGGGGAGAAGCACCCGCCTCCCTTGTGCCCTCCTGGATCCTCCCAGACCTACCGCTTGACACACTTGCTTGCCTCCCAAGGTGAGGACCCTGCGCTCACCTGCACCTCCCTGGCTGTGGCTGTTGCTTAGTGAACTCGTGTAAATCTTCCTGTCATGGTCTGCCAGTGTCTGCGACAACTGACTGGTGGAAAGAAAGGGCCTATTTGGACTTAAAGTGTTGGAAGCTCCTTTGCTTTTGGCCCTGTGACAAGACAGCAGGTCACGGAGCGGACATTTTACAGCACAGGCCCCTGGGACCAGGACGCCAGAAAGGGGGAGAAGGGTGAAGTCCCACGGCCCTCTTCGGGGAAAGTTCCATGTCTCCTGAGAGTGCCACCCTGGGGACAAGCCGGGGACACGTGGGCCTTGGAATTGTTGAAACTTTCTTAGTTCTCTGATCAAAAGCAGTGTGTTTTCATGGGACTACGGTACTTCTTTTAGGATTTCCTGGCTTTGGTCGCCTCTGTCAAAGACTGCACACAAATAACCTCTTTTTAAGCAGAGCTGCCTGTCCCACATTTTGTCCTGTATCCACTGACGCGCCCAGCAGTTTGGAGTTGCCCCATTACCTCGATTGATTTTGGTAAGAGAGCCATCTCTTCCTTCATTCACTCACGTACTTCTGCAGAGGGACTGAAGACCTTCCTGTAATGAGCACTACTCAAGGCAAAGTCCCTGTCCTCAAGGAATTTAAACTCTAGCGAAGGGCATGGAAAAGAAGCAAATGTAGAAGAAAACACCAAATTGAATAAGGGCTAAGAAAGGAACGAACAGGCTGATGAGGGGAGGTGACTGGGAGGGCCACCCTTGGGAGGGAATGGCTCGGGGTTGGTCTCCCTGACCTGACACCCGACTCACAGAAGGAACTGGGCACAAGGAAGTCACGGAGCGCCTCCAGGGCAGGGTGTGCACATGCAGGTACTGCAGGAGTGGGATGTCCGTGCAGGGAAACCAATGAGTGAGGTAAAATGCTCTGGGGAAGGGAGCAGGGGCTGGCTGGGGCTCTCACTAACATGCCAGGACATTTGAACCTATTAAAATCGAATAGGGGTCTTCCTGAAGGGTTTATGCAGAGGCAAACATGATCTAATTTATCTTGTAAAACTCTCTCTTTAAAGACTGTGCGCAGGCAGGAGCAGGAGGAGAAAAGTGGGTTAGATTTTTCAAATGGTCCTGGCCACTGTGCTGGGGCTCTGGGCAAGATGCTAGCTGCAGAGTGGGAGAGAAGACGTGGCTGTTCTGTCTCTGCTCTTGCCATCCCTGGGGACATCAGACGGGCAGGGAGAGGCTCAAGAGATGCCACTGTGTGGCCAGTGGCCAGGAACAGCCTGGATGCTGCCAGATGAGAGATGGCCCACCGTCCTCTGGTCTCTCACTGCCCCCTCGTCCCTTGTCTTCTGGGTCCACTCCACAAGGAGACTGCTCTGGCCCAGCCCTTGGGAGCCCTGGGAGGTGTCTGGCAGCAGGAGAACCTGCCTGGAAGCCAGGAGGGCTGCCGCTTTGGCAGGAGGGCATTGCATTAGGCTCTGACCAGCTGCTTGTGCTGTGGGCTCCCACTGTGCTTCTGCGGGCCTGGCATCTCTATCATCCTCAGACGGCTTCGTTGTCGCCCCAACGGGGACATCACTCTTACTGTGGAGTGAACTAGATTACAATTAACAGGAGCCCAAGGGTGCCCTGTGTCCTCTGACCATGGCACCCTTTTTCCACCTGTCACCTCTCCTGGCCTTCCTGCCGGTTAACCGCCTCCTTGCCCCTTTGGCTGACCATCCTCTATTCTCCTGGGGACTTGTTTTGTCCTCCAAGGTCCTTCTACGTCAGCTTCCCCTACAGGGGTCCCTGGGGAAGCTTCCCATCTGTGTCATGTGCCCCAATTAAATGCATTCACAGCACTAGGAATGCCTTCTTCCTAGGACTCACTGTGATCATAGTCACATACTTAGCCAGCAGGTAAACACGTTAGTAATATGGCTCAGATTTTTAAAAAGATAGTTGAAAAGAATTCTTTTGTAAATAGATCTATCTGCTTCCATTCCTTCTGATAGTGGGATGGGGTGGGGAGAAGCCATTTAAACTCATTATTGAAAGATAACGGCCTCTTCCGGTTTAAAACAATGTTTCCCACCAAATAATCAGCTAACTCGGAGCTGGAACTTCCTATGGACGCCGCTTCCTTCCCTGGCCTGCATGCTTTCTCTTTCATCCTCCTCCTCAAGATGGGTGTGTTCACAGCAAAGGAACCTTGGTTACCAGATCAAGGTCCCTTGGGGCCCTGGGCCGGGCTCCAGTGGGCTCCATGGGCTGAGAATGGCCTTTGCCCACCTGGGCATCACGGCTGGCCCTGACCATGCCCAGCTTCCTCTCCTCCAGCCCCCACACCCCAGCCCAGGCCTTGCTGGCCTCAGAAACCCCCAGGACTACCTGGGGCCATCACTGCCTCTTCTCCTGGGGGTGGGGACCAGCTCTCACCTCCAGTGCTTGGCTAAGACATCTCACCGAACTTGCTGCAGTCTCGTCCCCAGGCCACTAGCTCATACTCTGCTTCCTTGGCTCTCCTGGGAGGGTAGATGTCCTGGGGGAACTCCTTTGTCCCCTTCAGGTCACAATCAGCCAAAAGGAAATGGAAGGCAGTCTCAGGGTCCTCTCAGCGGAAATGAATCCACCGCCACTCTGACTCTGGTGGCTGCCCGCTTCCGCGGTGGGGTCCCCTGACAGAGAACTCCTTGTGAGTTCCAGGCGGAGAGCAGCGCACAGCCCCCCTTGACCTGACTTTCCTTGCACCTCCTGGACTATTTGACAGCCTCATCCTAATGTTTGCTGAGGCTGAAAGAGAGCTGGAAAGCAAAGATGCTCTTCTGATACCTACGCCTGTCTCCTCTGTCACCTTTCTGTCAATTTATAGACTATTTATAGTTATTGCCTATGCTGGTGAAGCCAGGATCCAGGTTTGCCTCTCCTTATGTAAAAGCAAGATTCTGGAAAGTAACACACACACACACACACACACACACACACACACACACACACACACACACCTTTTTTCGCTCCTCTTCCTTGTCTTTTAACATTGATCCCCAAAGGTGAGTGAGAGACCTCTCTTCCTACCGGGCATCCACTCTCTCACCCATTCAGCAGCTGACACCGGTGGCTGTCCAGAAACAACACTGCAGCTGAGTGTTATTTTTTTAAAGTAATTTCCTATTAAGCAATTTGTATGACTCTTCGCTTAAGGTCTAGTTCTATATTTGCTTTGCCCAGCACTTTAGACTTGTGACGCATAGATTTTGCGTCATAATTTCAGTGAACGGTTTTCCCTTGACAGTAATTAGAAAATGTCAAAAGTGTCAGGAACCATTCGTGCAATTCCTTGACTTTAGGAGAAGGAATCTGCTGTGGTTTGAAAGCATCCCTTCAAGTTCCTGTGTCAAGATCCTGAAGGCGATCTGCGGGCAGTGGGGCCTTCAAGAAGACCAGGAGAGCAGGGCCCTTGTCCCAGGAAGGGTTACTCATTGCAGGAGTGGAGTCCTGATATCAGAGTGAGTCAGTCTGTCTCTCCGTCTCCCTCTCAATGCTAGTACCTTGAAATTGGACTTCCCTGCTTGCAGAGCTGTGAGAAGCAAATGTCAGCTGCTTACAAATTACCCAGGCTGCAGGATTCTGTTACAGGGGACAAAACGGACTGAGACAGCACCCGGGGCCTCAAGTGGTTCAGCTTATTGTTCAAAGTCAAAACAGTTAGCGCAGGTTGGAATTTTACACTGAGAATCATTTCCCTGATTTTTATTACTGTTTTCTGATTTACCCAGTGTGTGAAATACTGCTTCTATGGGATTTGATCACCTACGTTTCATAAACCAAAATAAGGTGCTTTCATAAAAAGCTAGTTACCCCAGCTGGAGATATAGCTCAGTGGTGCCTTGCTTGCCTGGCTAACACAAGTCCTGAGTTCAATTTCCATTGGAATTGAATACTTGGAAAATATACTTCCAAAAGTAGCTACCTCATTCAGTAGGTTGGTTCATAGAGCTAGTACTGGTCTCCCTTCTCCTTTTCCTCATCTGGACAGATAAACAAGAAATCTCTACATTGTTTCCTAACATTTAACACAGAGCCAGTGAGCACTGAATTCTTGCTGAATTAATATTGATGAAGAAAACAAAAAAAATCGTACGGAATCATACTCCCCCCCAAACACCTATAATCTATACTTTCAGCCTATACCCTTTCCATTTGCACACATATGGATCCACAACTCTTTAAGGAATAGAGTTCTATATTTATTATTCTCTTTTTAAATTTCCCTAACAAACACCTGGAAGCATGCAAATATGTAGTGGTCCCTTCAAAGAGACCACCTTGGAAGGCCGTGTTCTTTCTTCAGCAACACCTTTTGGAACATGCACTTACGGAACTGCCTCCTGAGATGGTCACTCATTATTTCCTCAGCCCAAACAAGTATTCACTCTTTCAGTGGATTCTATTTCATATCAGGAATATTGTTTGGACAATGGTAGAAAAGGTGGGTGTTGTTCTTTTGGGTAAAAACTAGGATGTGAATATAAACCAATATAAAAATCTTTTTCTAAATGACCTATAAACTGGCTTTAAAGATTAGCTCCCCCAAAGGGACCCTAGATGTTTCTCCCAGGGCATCATGGGAGAAATTCACACCCTCAAAGGCGAGATGATGGAGGTGATGGCTTGCACCCCACCACAGAGCTTCCACCAGATGCGGTTTAATGAGGATCATATTGGCTCTCAGGAATACTTCACGTGATGTTGGACGGTATGTATAATTGTAAGGAATCTTCTTTAGTAATCAGATTGTTTTACGTCTAGGTAGAAAGTTCAGGTCTTACATTTGGCTGGAATCAAAAATTTTCTCTCCAGTTATTGAAAGCTTTTTCTAGCAGTTGTTCTAAGTTTATTCATTGTTGCTTTATTTCTCCTTTACTTGGGTATTTAGTCACAAGACTAAGTACAGGGTGAGTTGCTATAGCCAGACTCACCAGAGAAGTGAGTCTGTCCTGGAGTTCTAGACTTTTCCTCTTTCCCCTCCCCTCCCCCTCCTCCTCCCCCTCTTCCCTCTTCTCCCCTTCCTCAACCTCCACCTGTTACTCTCCCCCTCCTTTTCCCTTTGTCCATTTTCCCCTCCCTTCCTCTCCTCTTCCTCCTCTTGTTCCTCCTATGCCTCCTGTTTCTCTTCCCTCCTCCCTCCCATCCCCTCTTCACCTCCTTCTCCCTAACCCCCTCCTACTTCTTTCCCAGGCCATCGAACCCAGTGAGGTATATCCCATTTGTACATTTTTTATTTTTGAGACATTATTTTACCAAATTTTCAGGCTGGGCTTGAATTTGTAATCCTCTTGCCTCGCCTTTCAGGGTCCTGGGACTTCTTCACATGTGTGGTCCGAGTAAAAAGAATCCTGCCTTTGTTTAAGAATGAAAGAAAAGTTAGGATGGGTTCAGACCTGGGTCCCCACACCTCTGTCTTCTAACCTTAAACCCATCCTGGTTTCAGGAAAAGTGCCAGGAAAGTAACACAAAGGTGTGAAGAGGGCTGGACGTGAGGAAAATAACGGCAAAACCTGATGCTAAGCGGTAAAGGAAGGCCCAGCAAGGAGCAGAAAGGGAGGGATGCCTCGACTGAGGTGGTGGGCGGGGCCGGTCCCTGAAACCGCAGGGAGCACAGGCTCATTATTATTAGCAGTCTTGATTGTTTGTTGTGAGAGGCTGCAAACCTAGGGTTTTACATTACCTCTCGATTTTTAAATGTCAGCAAATAATTCAAAAACCAGAAAGGCAGAGCTTTAGGATTAAGAGCTAGTTCCCTGAACCAGACTGCTTGGTTTAAATTTTGTCTTTATTTTTGTTTGTCTGTTTTTGTACGGGGGATTGAATCTAGGTCTTCTCACTGAACTGCACCTCCAGCCCTTTTTAAAATGTTTTATTTTGAGAGAGAGTCTTGCTAACCAGCTAAGTTGCCCAGGCTGAGCTTGAACTTGCAATCCTCCTATCTCAGCCTCCCAGAGTGTAGAATCACAGGGTGAGTCACTGTACCCAGCTTCCTTCAACCATTTGTTATATAAGTGTGCCACTTTTTTTTTTTCTCACTATTATGGTTCATATCTACATGTCACTCAAGAGTTTGAGGGGAGGAAGTAGGGCCTGGCTAGGGCCAGGTCACAGGGGCTAACCCGGAAGTACTTGTCTCTCTCCCCAGCTCCTCTCCTCTATGTCTGCTTCCTGATCACCATGACATGAGTGGCTCCTCCACCCAGGCCCTTCCCCTGGGCTGTCCTGCCTTGGAATCTTTCAACTATGGACCAAAAGTGAGAGCCAGAAGAAACCTCTCCTCCTTTGAGTTGTGGGTGTCAGGCACTGTGTGCCAGAGAGAAGAAAGTGACTGAGACACTGAGCTTCTCTGTAAAATAATTTCTTCATCTGTAAAACAGGGATGGTCAGAATAGCATCTGCCTCATAACTTACCACGAAGATGAAGTGAGGTAAATGGACATCTAGTTTATTATGTGTTTGACCTACTAGGATTCAAAGGGAGAAATCACTGGGATAAAGAAAACACAAGTACAGTGCTTTGGTCTAGAACCAGCAAAGAAAGCTTTTGGTAACTTAAGGAAGTTTGCATAAAATCAAATTCACTATGTTGGTGTATTCCAAAACATGCTAAGTTTTGTAACGGCTTGTGATTCTCAGGCTGACACTGAGTAACTCTCCAGCATGGTGGTGAACACAGCTGCCCTGCTGACTCCATAGGCCCACATGGAGTTGCTTTTCCACATCACCTGGGCAGGACTGTGTCTGTCTGGTTGCTGAGATACCAGAGTCCTTCACATTGGTCCTTAAATAGATGGCATCTTGGCCAACCCTAACCCCCAATTTGGGTCACCCCAGTCATCCCAGGCTCCCCTAGAGCAAGGATCCTGCTTCTGCTCCCTGGCTTTGTATTCATCTATTCTGTTTGGGGCCCACATCGCTCAACTGTTCAATATTATATTTACTATTCCTGCACTTAGGTGCAAGGAAGCCAAATGAGTTGCATATTCAACCATTAGAAGGTTTACTTTATTTTCCCCAAACTTGTTGAGTTTCCTGAGCCTCAGTTTCCTCATCTGTAAAATGGGAATAATGTTAATAACTACCTCTCAAGCTACAGTGATGAGAAAAATCATGTAAAACACTTAGTACAGTGCCAGAGACATGGCAACCCTGCCTGCCTATCTCCACAAACAACAGTGGGAGATGAAGGACACATATCTTAATCGTATTTACTCTGCACAAAGGCTTAATCTGCAACAGAGGGGCCCACTATTCAAGATCTATGGAAAACTTCTGAACCATAAAGTCTTTATTAAAATGAATATAAAATATTAAATGGTATTTCAACTTCTAAGTCACATCTTTACATGGGGTTATTTAAGAAGCAACTTTTGAAGTCAACCAAGTACAACTGGACATCTGTGTCACCTGGCTAGGCCGCGCTCTCCCTGAAGCCAGGCTCCTGTCTGTCTTGGCCACTGCTGTGGTCCTAGAGCCTGGTCCAGTGCCGGATGTGATATGTGCTTATAAAACATGCAGATATCACCGAGGGAAGAGCAGGCCTGGAGCGCAAGAGCTACAGACCAGGGCGGGGTGTGCAGAGGCTAGGAGCTGGCTGGCAGGGGCCGCGGAGCCTGGACTCCGTCACCTCTGGGAGGGTCTAGCAAAGCCGAAGCAGGAGAGTGAAGTTCAGGTGTTTCCACAGCCATCGAGGAAAGAGGGTCTCAGTCTTAGATGGCCCTGAGGCTAGAGCCTAGAGCAGAGTGGTCTGTGGGCTGATTTAGAGACCTTCCTCCCTCCCTGCCCCCGGGACCCACTGCCTTCCAGGGAGTGGCCCCAGGGCCTCAGGCACAGAGGACCAACATCCGGGCTGAGCCTTGTGGGAAACAGAGCCCAGAGTGCCTTGTGTGCCGGGCAGTCCTCACCTCACTCCTCTTCCTCAGACTCCATGTAACCCTCTGCCTTTGTGAGGAGAACCTTTCCTCATGCAGGGGATCCCCTGTCATGGGAGTCAGGGATTTCTGGGGCTCCTGAAGGACTTTAGGCGCAGCCCCACCCCCACCCCAGTGTCCTTGGACACATGTCTCTGTCTCTGGGAATGGCCGTTTGGCTTCTGGAGCTGGGGATTGTGTTTAGACATCACTGAGCGCACGGCTGTCCCAGCTGCCTCTGGTGCCTTTGAGCTACCAAAGCAGACTAGGTTACTGGAGGGTTGACTCGTGACACAGGAGTGGCCTCCAGCAAAAAGGGCAAGGCCTCCAAGGTCCTCCTGATTACTCAGGCCCGATGCCTTGCTGTTAAATGTATGGAAAAGCAGCCCAATTGTCTTTGACATGGAACCCAATATCAGCACGTTGTGTAAATGAACGAGGACTTAATGACGGGAGGATGAAAGCAGCACTTGTTGAACACTGCGTGTGCACGTGTATCGCACGAAAAAGCTCTTTGCCTCTGGTTTCCTGAAATGCAGGTCTCCCTTATTACAGCAGAGCTCTCGGAATCCGTCTTAAACAGTACTTCAAACTGGTTGCGGAGCTCAAGGTCACCCCCTTAGCTATACCTGGGCTTTTCTACGACACACTTCCATTCCCCGTCTGTGGCAGTCAGCACAAAGACTTTCTGTTGTATCACATCCGGAGAACAAGCTATATTTTGCTTTACATACTTAAGTGAAGAATGGGTCCCTGGTTGAACATAATGGAAGTCATTCGTTCTGGAAAAAGCAATTCAGAAAAAGATATCCCTCAGACATTGGAGCAGTTAGTTCACTCACGGCTCTCTCCTTGACGGGCTGTGAAAGCTGCTTGGGCTTAAGAGCAGTTCTGAGTGGGCAGAGGGTGCTTTTATTTCCCGTAATGGCAGCATCCAGGAAGTCCGTGAAATAGCCGTAACTGTTTGCTCCTGAAACGTGTGACCGGCCCCATCTGAGCAGTCACGATGTGAGAGCCGGCTTGGACGTGGCTTCTGCAGTTCTTAGCTGCCGTTTCGAGGCTCCCCCTCGGCAGGACGAGGGGAGGGAAACCCCCGCACTTCTGGGTATTGCCCTTGAGAAGTCCTTACTCTTCAGTTCTCCCAGCAGAAAAGCGGGTGACAATTTTTTTTTTACCAATTTTGTTGTCCCCCGTCTTTGCAGTTCCCCAAGTCATACTGTGTTGGCTTAGTACACAAAGAGGAGGCTGAAGCCGAGGGGGTCGCCCAGAGCTGCCCTCTTCTTTCTCATATTGACGCTATTTGCTTGCAGACTTGGTGGTGGATTTTATTTCCCTGTTAGAGTCATGGTTTTTCTAACCCTAAAACCAGGCCAGGCAGCAAGTTCTGAGCCCCGGTGGGAAGCAGAAGATGCTGGGTAGGAGGGTGATTCCAGCCCTCGCTGGTTACCTGGAGGAGCATTGAACACAACTCTGCTCCGACCGTCTTTGGAAAGAGATGCTCAAGCTGCATCTTGGGCCCAAACAAAGGAGCCAGATCAAAGTCTCGCCTCATGATGGGAAATGGGGGTGAGCCACTTGCAGCCTTGTTCCAACTCTCCTACAAGAGACACACCCTGTCCCCAACAGGACGGCAGGGAAGTTCATACCCTGCCCAGGAGTGACCAGTGGAAAAGACAGAGCAAGCTCTGGACAGGCCAGGATGCGGTCTCTGGAAACAAGCTGTTTTTGTCTCCACTGCCATAGAAAACACATCCTCTTGACTTAGTGAGGAGGGAAACGGCATCATCACCGCCGTTGGAGGTGACCAAGGTGAACAGAACCCGAGATTAAAATCTGCGAGCCTAGGAGTGTGTGGCAGCGTGGAAGGCCCAAAGAGGAAATTTGGTTTGCTATTGGTAAATTTTTTTTGGACGCTGTTTACGTTTGAACTTTTCTCTGTTTTCCTGTTGAAACTTCCGTCCACTCTTCCTTAGTCCCCACAAAGGCCGGGACAATGCAGGCCCGGCACTGCCGTCGGACACGGCAGGGCTCCACCTTCCTCCTTCCTGCGGGGATATCCTCTCCTATAGAAGAGGTAAGAATGCAGGGTTCATGTGAAAATGTTATTATATTCCTTATCTCAGTCATTTCGGGCTTTGCCATTTGGCGACAATAAGTCCGCCTGGCCACATTCACAATAGAGGTGGCCCCAGTTCCTAGCTTTGGCTCGTGCTGTTTTCTCAGCTGAAGAGGGCAAGTGGCTGTTTAAATGCCACTTGTTTTCCAGGATCTTATCAGGAGTTCATGTCTAAGGCCAGAGAGAGAAGGGAGGGCTCCGAATTTTTTTCTCTTTCCTCATTGTTTCCAACTGAATCGGCAGGAAATGGGAGTCCTCCACCTGTCCCTCTTGGGAGCAAAACTGATTCGATTCCGTTTTTCAGATGTATCCGCTACCACCAGAAGCTGGGGACATTTCCACTCACCCCAAAATGAACGTGTCCCGCATTTGCACAAAGGACATCTTTCACAGTTCGAACGGAGATCAGGGGTGGGGGTGGTACGGTATACGCCGCCCATATACTTCACACTCATCCCTTTGTTCGGGACTATAGACCCACAAGTTTCTGTGCATGTGTGTGAGTGAGCTATGTGTGTGCCTGTGTGTGTGTGTGCGTGTGTGTGTGCACTCGTGCATGCGTTACCACTCATGGCACAGAGATTTGGGCAACTGGAATATAAAACTATAAAATAAAAAAATATGTAAAAATTAGAATAGGTCCCTAGTCACCACCTGGAAGTCTGAGAGGCATGTGTGATCCAGACAAGCCAGGTGCATTTCACGAGGATCCTGCTGTGCTTGGGGTCACCCCGGGGTCTTCCACTGAATGGATCCAGGGAATCTGGACACGAATCCCAGTCTGTGTCAGGGTTTCATCTCATGTGAAGCAGTTCCAAATGATTAGACTTTCAGGGACTCCATTGTTCTTCAGCCCACAGATAAAATCTAAGCATTAGAGTTATGTAAACCACAGTGTTCCACAAATAGCAGGACCTTCCTACTCAGTTAATACTTCATCTTTAAACTTAGAACCTGGGAAATTACTCGAGAGAATCAGGGCACAATCCATTCTCTCTACCCTCGAGAGCACAAAAAAGCAGAAAAAGCCATTTGGTTGTCTTCAAGGCATCGTGGCTTTCCCAGGCCCAGTCTTCCTCAGCTGGAGGCCTGCATGGGCCTGAGAACCTGCCCCACCTCTTCTTGAGTGGAACTCTGCTCCTCAAATCCTCTGCTCACCCTGCTGGCTGGCTGCGCCCTTCTGGGGAGAGAAAACACCTGTATCCTGGAAGAATCCCTCCAGCCTTCCGCCTCCTTGTGGGTCCCAGACCCATTAAGTGACCCAGGTGTCCGCCCCTTTAGCTTTGTTGGATGAGAGAGGCCCTCAGCCGGTGGTCACCCTGGAATGCTCTGCAAAAGTCCAAAGGACCTGCCAAGAGCCACCTGAGAGCGTCTCTGCCCCAGAGAGACAACCGTGAGCTCTCAGCAGCCTCGCTCGGGGGTCAGATTGGTCAGAGGGCACTTACCACCCTTAAGGGTGTCAGCCAGTACTGTCCTCCAACCCCGACACACTCTTCCCCTCCTTGGTGGCTCCCCCTGTCAATACCCATTACTGTCTTCAGGCTCCTCTGTGCTGACTGGCTCTGAAAAGATGTTACAACAGAAAACATGGCTAGGAAATGACTTTTCCTAACTTTAAAATTTCAAATTTAAAACTGGTATAGTGGCTCATGTCTAGCATCCCAGAACTCGGGAGGCAGAGTCAGGAGGCTTGCTGAGTTCGAGGCTTGCCTGGGGTACATAGTGAGCTCAGGGTCAGCCTGACCTACAAAGCGAGACCCTGTCTCAAAAAACTGAAAGAAAAAAAAATTTTCAAATTCAAGTCTATTAGGAGAGTGCGAAAGACAGAACATTTGGCAGGAAATAAGAAGAGAATTTCTTACCAGCCATATCCATTGAGCTCCAAGAATCAAGGAGATCCAGAGGAAAAGAAAAATTGATGAGAGGTAAGACCTGAAGGGACACAGGACAGAGTCTGTGTCCACAGCCTGTCCATGATCCATTCATCAGCTGCACATCGCTTGTTCCCAGAGGCCATGTGATTGCTTTACCTTTGAATTCTGCTAGACACTTCCTAGAACAGCTCTTGACATTTTTCTCACTGCCCACTTAACAAGAAGGACGACTATCTGTTTCCCTAGCCCTGGCTGCGTCACAGCCCGTCTTATTCCTAAGGGGTCAACTCCAAGTGTAATATCGCATCATCCTTATCAGCCCCCAAGAAGAAGGATGGCGCTTCAGCACCTGGCAAGGAAATGCAGTGGAAGGAAAAGTCCTTTGTGTCCACAATTTAAAACTGAATAGAACCAATGCAAGAATTGCCACCCAAATCAGTGGCTAAGCCCCACCTCCCTCAAGCCCTCTGATTATATGATTCTTTGGCTTTCTGCAGGGGCCACTTTGGTCTTCCATGTGGGAGAACTTTGTGCGTTTCCCATAGATGTGCCCAGTGGTCGCTGCAGAAGATTTTACCTTGTGTTGCACTCCTAGCCTCTGCTCTAACCTTGACCTTGAACTTGACCCTCAACTTGGTTACTTACTTGGTCTTGCAGATTCTTATGCCCCTCACCACAAAACTCAGAGGTCCCCAGCTCCTGGGTCAAGGTTTGTAATACCCGTCCGTCATTTCTCCTTCTTTACTGGGCACCACTCCCAATGTCACAGCCCTTCTCAGGTGCGCAGGAGGCCATAACTAGAGGCCTAACCTCCCAGGAAGCCTCACACTGCCCCTCCCTCTTGCCTAAAGAAGGTGGGTCACTTACAGAACAAAGCTGGCGCCTCAACATGAGTACCAGAAGCAGGAGGTTCTGTCTGGGATAAGATATTGCAATATAGATGGAATACACCTTATGCATAATGCTCAGGATGAGAACTTTTTTTCCCTTATTTTAGAATATTTGCATATACAGAATGAGTTACCTGGTGAAAGGGACCCAAACACAACATTTATTCGTGTTTCATATGTGCTGTCATGATGTATATTTCAGATGTCCTCTAGAAGTTCCATGTGATTGGATCATGGAGCACTACGCTCACAGGGGAAGATATCGAAGTTGCTGCTAACTAACTTGATTGCAGGCAGGTCACAGGTTGCATGATCCAGAAGGATGTATTCTTGCTCCCCCTTCCCACTGTTCTTTCTGGCTTTTTCCTCCACCCAAGCGCTCCCACCAGGCTATTTCTGCCTGGGAGCTGAAGGCTAGTTCTTGCGCTTTTCATTGTAAGTCAGACTCGTTTCAGGCCCAACAGAATTTCTCATCAAATTAGGGTTTATGATAAAGATTAGGCTTGCACTTTTATAATAACTTTCATCTGAGACCTGTAGAACATGGAGCATTACTGGGGCATGGGTTAGGGCTGAGACATTTTTATTAGAATAAAGAGGTTTTTAAAAAATATGACAAGTTAGGGCAAATTAAAACTGCGGGCCAAAACAAACCTTTCTTCCTTTAAGTTGTGGTTGTCAGATGTTACATCCCAGTGATGAGAAGTGACTAGATCTATATCTATACAGATATCCTAAAGATAATTGGATGCAGTGTTTTCAGTGAGTTTGAAACAGAAAGCCAAGCTGTGTCCATTAAACCATCAGAGAGCAAAGTGTCACCATGTCAGCCACCCAGATGGTTCTTGGCCAACACCATCATTCCTGCTGCTACTCATGACCAATCCTTTCCTTAGATTTATTATTATTATTTTGACATAACTTGTCACATGGGATCAGGTATAGAGTTTTCCAATATGGTGGCACATTGGCACCCCCAAAACTTAGAATTTGGAACATTTTGGATTTAGAGATTAAGACTGCTGGTCTTGAAACAGAATCAGGTTGGGCTAATGGTGGGCTGAGAGCTTTCTCAGCTAAATGGGGTCCGCTCTTGCTGCCTTTCCTCCCATGTGACTGGCATGGCTAACCACCCCAGGAACAAGCTGGCTCTCCTCCACCCCCCGGGAAAGGGAGTGGTCAGTGACTCCAGCCTCCAAGAGAAGGCTTTTCCTATAGGCTAAGGGTAGGAGCCACCCTAGGTGTGGGATTCCGTTGTCTCGACCACACTGCACAGGAATTCGAGCCGAGACCTCTCACCAGAGAGAAAGGGTGCAGAGATGTCAGACTGCTCTCCAGTGCGAACCTTCTCTGATTCCCTTCTGCATTGAAAAGATGAAAATGGAAAACATCAAGTGAAAGTGCCTCTTCTGGCTTATGTCATGTCCTTGGTATATTGTTAGTTTTCATCTTTGTACCTTCCTGTGCCGTTCTCTGCTTCAGAGGCCTGGTGAGGCTTAATTAGTGTTTATAAAGTGTTCTACAGGACTCAGATGAAAGTTATTATAAATGCGCAAGACTAATCTTCATCATGAATCCTAATTTGCTGAGAAATTCTGTTGGGCCTGAAATGAGTTTGACTTATATTTAAAGGCACAAGAAAGGTAGTGTGTATTTGTTCCAAAGGCTGGTGTTACCTGGGTGAGAGAAGCACAGTGTGACAGGAGATTCCCACATAGTGAAATTGCAAACCTATCAGAGGGCTTTTTTTTTTTTTTAAGGAAAAACAAACATCAAGGGAGCATGAGCGACAACGAAAGCAGATTAGTTAATAGAAACAAAGCAGGCCCTCAGCCAAGCGACAGCTTGACTGATTTTTATGTCAAGTTTTCAGGTCAAGCCTACTAAAGGGACTGCTTGGCCCATGTGCTTACCTTGTGGTGCCTTTTCTCTGGATTGAATCTTGGCTAAAATTAATGGGACATAGATTAGGGCTGAGACATTTTTATTAGAATACAGAGGTTTTTAAAAATGATAAGTGAGGGTAGCTAGGGTTGTAAGTTGGAGAAGAATGTTTTACAACATTTCTTCTACCAGTTGCCCTAGCAATTGGATTCTCCTTTGGAATCTGATTGCCTGGCTTCTAATCCTGAGTAAACTTGGGTTATTTAACCTTTGTGTGGCTCCATTTCTTCATTTGTCCAATGTAAATAGGGAAAATGCCTGTTTATGGGGTTACTATAATGATGAATGAGCCCATATGTGGAAAGCGCTGGCAACACAGAAAGTATTACTAAAGGATTCACTATCCTTCATCTCAGGGTGGTTATCATTATGTTTCACCCTTAGAAACTCCTTGAATTTGGAACCTATTAAAGCCTGAATGATATGTACATAAGTCCCAGAGAAGGTCTAGGAGATTCTCAAAGAAAAATAGAGAAAGGGAAGGAAGGAGAGAGGAGATGTTAGGCCAATATGTTTGGACAAGTTTTCATCTATTCCAACAGTTTCTTCATGCTTTTCCATCTCATTCCACCCAATCTGAAGTCATTATTAAAATCAGATTTGACACATTAAACTGAGTCTATTCAAACCTAATCTTTAGCCAACATTTGTAGTTGCCATTGACTCTGGCAACATAATTGTCCCTTTCTCTACTGGTGATCAGGAGATTTTTCTGAGAAGCAAGATTTTAAAGTAGAAAAGAGATGGCCAGTATGGTGTTTGCCAATTAATTTCAGCCATTTGAGCCTGTGGAGAGAGTCCTCTTCTGTTTCTCTTTGGTGGTAGTGATGGTGGTGGCGAGGTTAGTAGGATCAAATGGCTAGTTCTAGGTAATAAGCCATGTTCAGGGAAGCATCTACAGGAATAGTGATGTGACTCATACTGTGGCCTGCTGTAAGATCCCAGCACCTTAGCTTTGCTCCTCAACCTCATATTTTACTTCAGTAAAGATCTCAAGGGCTGGAGGGTTAGCTCAGTGTTTCTGGTGCCTGCTTCTCAAGCGCAGGGTCCTGAGTTCGATCCCCATAACCACATACAATGCTGGGTGTGGAGACTCATGCCCACCAGCAATCAATACTATATACCACAGTGCCAGGCGTGGTGCTCACGCCTGTCATCCCAGCACTCGGGAGGCAGAGGGAGGAGGATTGCTGAGTTCGAGGCTTGCCTGGGCTACATAGTGAGCTCAGAGCTAGCCTGAACTACAAAGCAAGACCCTGTCTCAAAAAAAAAAAAAAGATCTCAAGTTAGTCTGGGCTCCTATCATGAGTAAGATCTCGATTGCGATGCCCAAATTCCCATGCACTCAGAGGAGAGCTCTTGGAACGATGGATCACGTGGCACTGCACTCATCAGTGGATTCATCCACTAATGAGTTCAACAGCCAAGTGTGCTGTTAGGACGTGGCACCAGGCTAGAGGTGGCCCACAGGGGTGAGATCCAGAAGGTTGTAGCTCTGCCCAGCTCCTCCGCTCCCTCTCTGCTTTCTGGCCACCATGGTTTTGTGTTCATTAATTATCAAACACTGAGAAATGTGACCCATAAGTTGTATGAGGACCAGCGGTGACAACCTGGGGAGGCCCAGGATTGTGATGAGTCCCTGCACATCAGGATAAATGGTCTCAGAGCTGTGGTCTCAGGGCCACATCTGGAAATGGATCCGTCACAGTGTGGGACGGGGACCAGCTGACGACCCTGAAACAGCGCATATAATGGTGAGAAGCTGGAGAAACCTGTGGCCCTTGCCCTGGGGCTGAGTCAGTTCATTATCATGGGCCCATAAACTGGAGTACCAGGCAGGCACTATGCCTGGAGACGGACAGGTCAGTATAATGTGTGGAAAAGGCAACTAGCAAAGTCGTGTGTGATATGATTGTGTAACAATATATTTTATGATCATTCACCTTCTGGAAATATAGCCACTATGGTGAGAGCAGTGACTTTGTCTGTGGGGTAAAATTATTGGGGTGCAGTAAGGGAGCTCTTCCAGGTCCTACTGCATGCTGGCTTCATGGAAGAAGCATTTATTACTTGTGTGATAACAGTAATATTGGCTATTGTCCACTGAGTGCTTACGAAGTGCTAAGAAACCGTAAAGTTCACACGATGGTTCCACAGAACAGTGCTGTGAGGAAAGATTTTTATTCTCACTACTCAGTGGGTAAGAAAACTGGGGGACAAAGAGGTTAAGTCATTTGTCACAGATTATAAATCCAGTAAATGTTAGAATTAGGACTGAGTCAGGTAGGTCAGCTCTACGCTGAATGGTCTTAATCATCACACAGCGATCAAAACAAATACATATTCTTTTGGTGGTACTGGGGGCTAAAGCCAGGTTCTCCCATGCAGGTGCATTTTCAGACTCCTTTACAGTTTTCTTTTGAGATAGGATCTTGCTAAATTTCCCAGCCTGGCCTTGAGAATTTGTAATTTTCCTTCCTCGACCTCCTAAGTACCTGGGATTATAGATAGGAACCACAACGCCCACTGAATAATAATGATTTTTAAAAGCCTGCTCTTCCTTTAGGGCACAGTTTATCTCTCAGCTTTGTGGCACAGTTCTGACCATGCCATTCATTTACCAAGTATTCACTAAATACCTGGTATGGGAAGGAGGCCCGTTTGGGATCCTGCACAATGACAAGTCCGATGTACAAGTCTTGACATCTAAGGGCAGAGAAGGAGAAGGTGTCCTCCACAGCCAGAGTGGACTGTGCCGAAAGGGAGTGACAAATTCTGGTAAAGGTTCAAAGGAAAAGGGAAGCACTTGCAGGTCTGGGAAGCACAATCAGACTAGGAAGGCAAGAAGAGTCTCCAGAGAAACAAATCATTCTGTTTGGCAGGGGCAGAGTCAGAGCCGAAGTCACCCAGATGGGTGGCACAGGATTTAACCCTCTGCTGAGGTTTTCTCCTCCTCTGTTTGGTAGGAAGTGAGACTCCCTCAAGACCTATGGAGAAGACCAGTGATCAGATCAGAATACATACAGGATACCTGAAAGGATGCTCAGTATTTTATATATGTAAACTCATTCAATCCTCAAAACAACCATGAGACTTTGTATTTCCCTCCTTCTACAAAGAGGCAAAATAACTGGTAGCCAGGTAGCACACTGGAGGCTTGAACTCAAGCAGTCCAGTTCCAATGTCTGCCCCATTAATCGCTCGTCTACAC
>PVIC010007774.1:0-50011 GCA_004025085.1 Thryonomys swinderianus | reverse complement strand
AGGTCTCTTTCTATTATCTGGGGCCCCTTGGAAGCAGCACTTTCCTGGGGGGTCCTCCTTGAATCTGTAATAATCCTTGAGAGTTCTCACTCCTGACACATCATGGTAGGTATTTGAGCAGAACAATCACATCATGTTTGTTACCATAATACAATAAATGCCAATATCAGTATTAAACACAGTAAATAAGACAAAAAAGATTTGTTAGATTCTATATTGGATACTTTGAGCTTATGAGTTACCTCTATGTCTGACTCCTCACTGCACAGCTCCGGGATACAGTGTGCTGCTGGGTGGCCTTCAGTCCACTGGAAATGGACTGCACCCTGCAGCCGGGTCCGCGTGCTGCTCACTCAGTCCGCTGGAAGCATGGCACGGTGGGCTCGGAGCCGCTGGGTCTGTTCTGCCTGCTAGTCGTTCCTTAGTCCTCTGGAAACACGGCATGACGGGTCCGGAGCTGCTGGGTCCGGTCCACCCGCCGCAAGTTCCCCAGTCCGCTGGAATCACGGCACGGCGGGTCCGGAGCTGCTGGGTCTGGCCCGCCCGCCGCAAGTTCCCCAGTCCGCTGGAATCACGGCACGGCGGGTCCGGAGCTGCTGGGTCCGGCCCGCCCGCCGCAAGTTCCCCAGTCCGCTGGAATCACGGCACGGCGGGCCCGGAGCTGCTGGGTCCGGCCCGCCCGCCGCAAGTTCCCCAGTCCGCTGGAATCACGGCACGGCGGGCCTGGAGCTGCTGGTTCCCAAACTGTTAGGTTTAAGGGTCAGTTGCTAAATCGAAATAGAAAATGTCAACTAAATTCTCCATGGTGCCCTTTCTCCTTTAATCAGTCTGGGTTGGTCTCTTTTGTATGTCTACAAGTCAAGTCCTTTTCTTTAGAACACTGTGTCTTCATGAAAAAGAGCCATGGCTGCTTTTGCCTGATGGCTTTATTATTTGGGAGTGAGCTAGTGTATAATGTGGATATATTAGTCATGGCTTACACCTATGGGGAGTAGTTGCTGCCACAAGATTATAACATGTGGAGAAGGGTGTCAGTACAACTACGTAACAAAACACTGCAGGGCCCAGACCCCATCCTCTTCCTGTTTGGTCAAACTTAGCAGGTTGTATTTTCACCTTCGTTTGTGTCCTTATGATACAAGATACACACCCCAGCTATAGGAATTATATTTTTCTTTAACAACAAAACAAGCAAAAAATAAAAGGATAGTGAAAAAGGATTTCCACCCTCTCGTGTAGATCTATTAGTTTTCCAGAAAGAGAATCTCCAGTAGGTTTCCCTTTATATCTCACTGATCAGAACCAAGTCATATATTAGGCAGCAAAGTGTTGACACAGTGGACTGAGGGCTGACACCTTTAGAGGTCTGCTTGCAAGGTTTGCTCTTGGCTGGCATCTGAGAACTTGGTGTTTATCCATTCTCTAGAGGATAAAGGTGCTTCATGGCTCCCAAACTGTTGCACAAGTGGCCTGGTTTATTCTAACGTCTTCTTGCTCTCTGAGAATCTAGAACTTTGGTATGTTTTGGACACAGGCCTCTGCTGTTACCTGCCCCCCAATAGAAATCTTGGACTCTGAGTCCTAAATGGGCTTCCTTAGGCAGCAACACTGCATGCAGTTTACTTCATGTTTTTGACTCATGGGTCCCCCCGAGGATGGATAGAGCATGTAGAAGACAGTGCCTGGTTGACTCTAAATTTTGCCTGTGACTTTTTGCTTTGCTAATCCTATTGTAGTAAACCATGAATGCCTCCAGCAAGTCATCAAATGTTTGCATGATTATTGAGACTTCCTCTCCAGAAGCACCTGTTCACTGCTAGACCCCAAGTAATCAAGGAGGAATGGAGTTTCCCTTTGTGGCTTGGGGCCTTGTGTGGCATTGCACCTCAATGCACACTTGAGGTCTGAGATTGGCTGGAGATGTATAGTGTATGTATGTTGGAGAGTGTTTTTCAGTGGAACAAATCCATAGAAGCTACTGGGCTCTGTAGCCACATCTGAAATATGTAGCACAAACACAGGGAGACAGAGAAAATGAAAACAAACTGGGTAAGGACACATTTTGGCTTCAGGTTTCATATATTCTGTTGTGCCATATGTCACCCCTTTGGCTTCTCTCCTTGTGTTGTTGGGAGGATCACGTAGAGGGCTTTAAGAAAATACCATCAACTCTATGCTCAGGAAAGTCCTCTGTGTTCTACACAAAATAGCACAGAGGATATTTGTCTTATCCACTTGGAACATGGGAAACAGTGTCTGCCTCCATCCCATCTGGTGTTATATCAAGAGTGGATATTATGGAAACCCTGGTGGGTTAGTTTGGAAGGAAGTTTTAGTTTATTTTCTTAAATGATTCCTCTATCAAACCAAAATAATATCAGTCTGAGAAGCTTTGCTTTTTCTGTCTTCGCATTTTAAAATGAATGGTATTTTCTTGTTGAGATGTTGGGGAAACTGTCCAGCATAGCTGGGTGTAAAATATGGTACAGTTAAGGCTGCAGAACACTTCAAGGAGGGTGATGTGAGGTTTTATACAATGGGGGGAACTTCTGTATGTGACACCTGAATACGGTACGCCAGGACCAAACGACGTGGTACTCAGCCAAGGATTCCAGTGGCTTTTCTATGAATGTGCTGTGTCTTCCGACAACAACGTTTTCTTGTTGTGTATTAGTGAAAAAGGTCATATCATTTTAGTTAATTAACTCTCAGTTCCAAGAATGATCTTAGTTTAAACCAATCTGAGATCTTGATTTGCAGATGAAAAAAGAAAGGCCAAAAGGAAGGGATCGTTCAGTGCCACAGAGGCCATTAGCCTGGGAAACTGGATGTGGACTGTCTCTGCTGACTTAGGTGTAGGGCTCCTCTTAGGCCCAAGACTTCCCTGGAATGCTGGTTAGTAACACACCTCCGAGTATGCAGGGAGCCTTTGGACATTCCCAGGCCCCCTCAGAGGTGGATCTGTAGTTTGAACCCAACAAAATGATGATGAAAGTTGTTAGTAGTTACTAGGGTTTGAGTCCAGTTCTTTTAACTTTGAAGTTCTGGCTTTTATACGACTTTGGACAATGGAATTTTACCAATGACAGGAACACTTATTATTGCTGTTCTCAGAAGGCGCTCAGCTGCAATGACTGGAAAGAAGACTGAAACTAGTCTAAGTGATAGGGATTTACTTTTTTCAAGCTATGTGGGACCAGAGCAGCTGCAGGGCCAAAGAATGTGGCATCTTACTGGCATCATTGCAGATATCAGTTCCTTCTTTGCTCTTCTGTGCTGTCAGTGGCACTGGGGCAGTAGCTGCTGAGAAGTGTATTCAGAGATGGGTGGTAACGTGCCTTAGTTCACACAGCCAGATGGCAGTGGGGAAAGGAAGGTTACCCCAGATGTCCCTGACTCCATGTGATCACCTCCCCTCTTCCTTTCCATGCTCTCTCTGCCCCCCAGTCCTTGTCCCTCTGTAGCACCACTTTCCAGATCCCAGCTCTGTGTGTGAAGTTACTTTGGCTGGCAATCATATGTCTCCTCTGTGCCAGGTCAGTGTCAGCAATCCATCCCCATCTCCTGGGCATGAAAACGAGCCAATTAGAACTGTAAGTAGGTGCTTAACAACACAACATGGAGGCAGCCAGGGTATCCATCAGCAATTTTTTTTCCCCTGGTGGCTGGGCATTAGCAAATATGCTGAGAAAGGTACCCCTCTTTTGCTGTGGGGGGAGGGAGGCTCACCAGAGCAGATAATGTGAGCAAAATAGAATAACAGGATCTCAGAATGGAAAGGACCCAGTCACGTTCTAATCTGGCTTCATTTCTTTCCTGATAGACAGATTGGGGCTCGGAAGAGAGGGATTGCTTAGGGCCACACAGATGATGATTAGACCCAGGAATAAAGCCCAGAACCTAGAAGCCAGGTTTATTCTATGCTTTTCCCAAAACACTTCTAAGTCCAAGTCTTGGTAGTGTTGCTTTATAATTCCTACCCATGAAACCGTTCCCAGTGAAATGACATAGGAAAAAAAAAAAGCATTTGGAACTCTATAGTCCAATGTTAAGAGCCCACTGGCTACTGCCTCAGAGAGGCAATTAGCATTCATTTGTGTGGGTCAT
The DNA here is from genome assembly GCA_004025085.1 of Thryonomys swinderianus. NCBI lineage: Eukaryota > Metazoa > Chordata > Mammalia > Rodentia > Thryonomyidae > Thryonomys > Thryonomys swinderianus. The sequence goes on along the minus strand of PVIC010007774.1, from coordinate 45,904 downwards.
TACTCCAGGGGAGCCCAGTCAAGTCCTGCTATAGACAAGACAGACACCTACAATAAATTCCTAGCTCTCTAATTTCCTCCTTTTCTTTCAGCCATGTGAGTCCTTCTAGTTTGACTGTTCAAAATAAGTCCTGGTGGAATGGAGAAAACTAAAGGTACATGATCCTGAGAGCCTCAGGGTCTACAGAGCAAGTCCTTGCTTTGAGAGAGAAAGTCACGTAACTTAGAGGCCAGTATTCCTTGTGACTTTATCGGGTGGCTTGAGATTCTCATATGTCTAACAAATCACCATGTGGGTACGGAGAAATCATAAGAATTTAAACAACATTTATTGAATGACAGCAAGGATGAGAATAATAGCTGCTGTTATTTACTGAGCTTTTCTTTGTGACAAGTTCTTCCAGTGCAGTTTTCCTTTAGTCTTTAGAGTGCACAATGCTTTTTGTGTTTATTTGTGCATTGTCTGCCTTGCAAGATTATAAAGTCTGTTCTGTGTCAAAGGAACTTTTCTGTACTGCTCAGCATAGGGAGCTTTGATACCGGTGTTGCTTCAACCATATCATTCATTATTGAAGTTCTTTTTGTCATTCTGCTCTGCCTTGCCCATTCTAATGGCAGCTCTTTCTCCTTTATGCTCTGATACTTATGCCTACAAGATGGCTGTGGCTGAAACACTAGCTTTGAGTTTGTGTTCAGAAGGGAAACAGGATGAGGACAGCACTCCCTACAATACCTATGGGTATCCCGTCTATCACAGAAGTTCCTGGCTATGCTAGTTCCATTTGCGTCTCTTTGGCCAGAGTTGTGTTACATGACTACGCCTAGCTGCAAAGAAGGTTGGTATCACAGGCAGTTTAGTTATGTAGAAATACTCTAGGCAGTCAGACGATGCCAGGCCTTTGAGAAAGTTGGTGCAAAAGATGAAAACACATCACCACTGTGGCTGCAGGCACATGAGGTAGAGGCCAGGCCTCAAGATAAAGAAGAAATGACCAACACTACGTGTTTGCCCATAGGCTGTGTGGTAACACCTAACTCAGTAGAACTGAGACAGACCTCAGTTACCCCACTGGGGACCAAGACTTCCAGCTCTGTCCATTCTTAAAAATTTTCTTTGTTTTTTTTTCCATACACTTGCTATGTGCCTTGCTTCCCCATTAGACCAATATTACCTAAGTGGCTATACTTAAAATCTTATTGGTTGATCATGCTTTTGCCCATGTTGTACCCGCCTTATGATTTTGATCTATACAACTTCCCCTGTGAAGAGAGGTCCCTGGTAAGCCACTTGTGCCCTCTTCTGTCTCTCAGAAGCCGTTATCTTTCCCTCTCAAGAAATATTTTCTACTCTTAACTTTCACCATTCTTTAGAATTCATCATTTGATTTCAAGGAACACAAATTTGGCGTATCTGACTCTCAAACGGAGAGTTCAGTTATTTCCCTTGGAGGTCCTGTATCATTGGGAAAACAAGTTTTTGGTTCTGTTCCCTGGAGGCAGCCAAGGGAGAGGGAGATTTGCAAGAGGTGCATATTAGCCAGCAGATGTTTCTGCGATTGTCATAGAGGTAGTAAGTGGTGGTGTTTGGACTGGGACACAGGTTGTTTCTTTCCAGATTCTCGGCTCTTATCTTCCAAGAATTAGCTGACGTGACTTTTACTCTTGATCTCAATAGAAATCAATCGACCTAGGAATGTTTGTTTTGTTCCGAGTCCTATTTTCTTTGTTTGCAAAATGAAAGAATGCACTTAACTAAATGCTTGCACTAAATGAAGCCTGTTCTCTCCACTAGCTACAGGACTGTATGACCTCATGTCTCAGTCTGACTAATCACTGCTTTTGTAAGTCTTATTCAAAACCAAAATCATGATCTCAGAGGAATAATATGTATTTCCCAAGATCCAGATGCATAAAATGGAATTGATTTTTTTTGGAGTTTGTTTTCATAGATGGTAGTGTGGGTGTTTATGTGTGTCCCTTTGAGATATCTGACTTGGTTTTAGATGGTGAATGAAGATTGATTTTTATCTGTTGTGATCTGTAAATCGCAACAGTTATTGAGACTCCTGCTGAAAAATATTTCTTTCTCCATCCTTTTCATTTTGGGCTCCCTCAACAGTTTGGTTTGGTAGAGTGTAGATGATTCAGGATTTGGTTTGATTTTTCTGCTGCATTTTTCTAGCTGTGATTCTTCTTTAAAGTTGAGGACTGGGGGACATGCATACTGGTCCTTTACCTTTGATCTTTAACTAATAGGACCCTAAAGAAGTACCTCTGTAGGTTTCAGTTTCCTCATGTAAAAAATGACCTCATTAGACAACTTAGTCTGTATCTTAGTTTTCTCCCAGGTATAATGTTTGTGCACTGCTTTTGTGAATCTGTAGGCACAAAGGAGATTCTAACTAGTAACAGCACATTGGTTGTGATTCTTTAATCAAAAACTATATTTCTTTGATCAGAAGATCAAAAAAGGAAATTGAAAATAATAAATATGAAATAGTTACCACTATAAATGTTTTAAAAATGCCAGGCCAGATATTTATTTATTTCAAGGTAATATATTGGTAGCTTTAGTAAAAAATAATATATAGTGAAGTGGAAAGACTGTTGGAGATTGAGCAGCTGCCTTTGGTTTACAGACCAGTTCTAGTTTATGTTCTGGCTCAGTCAGAATGTAATACCTTTTGAACTGGGTCATGTGATTTGCTTCAAGTAAAATCAAGATTGAATATATTGACATCATAATGTTATGAGGAAGGTAAATGAGCAGATTTGCAAAAATCTTCTAACACAGTGTCTGGCATATGATAGTGGTTTGGCAGTAATTACCTTGCATACTTTTTTTTTTTTTTTTTTGAGACAGGGTCTCGCTTTGTAGTTCCGGCTGGCCCTGAGCTTACTATGTAGCCCAGGCAAGCCTCGAACTCAGCAATCTGCCTGTCTCTGCCTCCCCAGTGCTGGGATTACAGGTGTGAGCCACCACGCCCGGCTACTTTGCATACTTCTTCCTTGCTGATATATCTAGAAACAAATGAAAGTATTGCTATTTAAATCTATAATGTTCCTCCCTCAAAGTTTCAGGTGTTCTGAGGTGAGGCATTTGGAAGGTGATTGGATCATAAGAATGCTATATACATCAGAAGGTTAATTCACTGATGAGTTCAATATATTTCATGGTGTTAGCAGGTGGGGCCTGGTTGGAAGAGGTGGGTCACTGGGGGTTGCATTTGGAGGAATATCTTTCGCTCTGGTCAATCCCTGTCTCTTTGCTATCATGGGCTGAGCAGCTTTCTTCAACATGCCCTTCCACCATGATGTTTCTGCCTTGCAGCCAGCTGTCCATGAACTGAAACCTTGAAACTGTGAGCCAAAATAAATGTTTCTTCTAAGATACATATGTCAAGTACTTTGTTCCAACAATGGCAAAATGATGAATGCAAAAAGATGTGGTAATTTTGCTGTTATATCTGTATCATATTAGCCATTTGATGGTTTGTTTTTTTCAGATGGTGTGAAATAAGTAAATCCTTAGAAGTGAGCACTCATAGATGCTTCTTTATTCTATTTTGCTTATGAAACATAGACATTAGAACCTGATTTAATATCTCTAATTTTTAGTTTATATATCTACAAATTATTATTGCTCATTTCAAGGGAGTTTATTAGTCTTCAATAATTTGAATGTGCTTGGTTCTTTGCAGAGCATTATGAAAATATATCATCTCTGTTCTTAGATCACTTAGATATTTTTCAACTGGTGTTTTATTTATTCAAATTCTTTTTGAATTCCAAGATCAAAGTCATCCCATTTACTATAGGAAGCTTTCCTTCTGCCTCAACCTTTCCAAATCTTCCTGATGTCTAACTTTTTTTCGGGGGGGGGCAGGGTCTCACTTTGTAGTCAGGCTGGCCCTGAGCTCACTACATAGCCCAGGCAACCCTTGAATTCAGCAATCCTCCTGCCTCTGCCTACTGAGTGATGGGATTACAGGCATGAGCCACCATGCCCTGGCACTGTGGTATGTGGTACTGATTGCTGGTGGGTGTGAGTCACTACACCTGGTATTGTTGTATGTTATTACTGGGGATCGAACCATGGCCTTGTGCTTGCTAGGCAGGCACCAGAATCACTGAGTTAAATCTCTATACCCTTATGTCTAATGTTTTATAGTCCTTGATGCTTGAACTGTTAAGGTGACACATGGAATAACTGTTGTATAGAGTTAGTTATTCCTCCCTGTTTGTGGCTTATGTTGTCTTAGTTGATGTTGATAGTACTTTTACATTATTCTGAGTCTGTTCATGCAACTATCTTAGGGAACTATTAAGAAAGATGTAAGTATTAGTTGACTGATTTTCTGTGTTATTTTTCTCTTTTCAATATTAGCAATTTTTGTTTAGGAATAACATGGTTTTCTTTGAAATTTATTTTTGTAGTTGGAGGCATAGGTAATACATGTTCACAGTTTAAAATTCTAAATGTCTTGAGGATACTTGTGTGGAGTATAACTTCTGTCCCATGTCCAGTTCCCTCTGAAAGGCAGCCATTAAACTGTTATCAATTCTCTAATGGTCCAGTTCGAGCTTTTCTATATATTCCATTTTCCTTACAGTGATGGTCTTTTATACATATCTTTGTGTTTTACTTAGTATATTGTGGGTAAACATCTTTCTTCTCAATAAAAAAGGAGTTCTTTATGGATATTTTATAGCTTATTTAAACAATAACTTCTTAATTTAAAATATTAATGGCATAATAGTAGTTTCACATGCATTTGTAAGAAATAGTAAACAAAGAGCTCACATAGCCTAATTTGCTTCAGTGGTAGTATTTTGCAAAACTATAATGAAGTATCACAGCCAGTATGTTGACATATAATCTACCAAACTTATCCATGTTTCTACAATGGATACATATAACATTTTTATTGTGTGTGTATGTATGTATTTAGTTCTGTGCCATCTAGCTGCAGGTGTAGGTTTACTTAGTCACTATTAGAGTAGAGACCCTGAAGATCTTTTTTACTGCTCTTATTTGTTACCCCTACTTCCTTCCCAGCCCTTTCCTTTACCTAGCTCTGATCAACCACTAATTTCTAAATTTTTATCATTTAAAAATGATTGTGGAGTTATACCATATGCTACTTATTTTTGGATTGGGTCTTTCTCATTGCACATAATTCTGTAGAGATTCATCTAAACTCTGTACGTATGAGGTTTGCTCCTTTTTAGTGCATGCATAAGTACTACAGTTTATTTCACCTTTCTTCTGTTGAGAGTGTGATGTTTCCAGTTTTTTATTATCAAGTGAAGTTGCTATGAGTGTCCCGAATTTTGTATAGGAATGTCCCCTGAGGGACGATGTGTCAAAGACTTGGTCTCTAGCCTAGAGTTCTGTTGGAGGTGACGGCTCCTTTAAGAGGTGGGGCCTAGTCAAGTCTTCAGGTCATTGAGGGTGTGGCCTGAAGGAGACTGTGGGACCTGGCTTCTGTCTCTTGGCTTCTTGCCATAAAGTGAGTGCCTGTGCACTACTGTGCACTGACCACCGTGAGCTGATCCTTCACCAGGGGTCTACAAGTAGCGGGGCCCATTTAACATGTACTGGAGCCTCTGAAATTGTGAGCTAAATAAGCCTTTCCTTTCTATAAGTTGACTACCTCAGGTGTTTGTTATCATGACAGAAAGCTGACTTACACAGGGTATTTGTGAACAAAAGTTTTCAATTTTCTGTAATAAATGCCCAAGTACATGATTACTACTTTGTATTATAATTGCATATTTAATTTTATAAGAAACCAGCTAAGTGTTTTTCATAGTAGCTCTGTCATGTCTTACTCCCAAGAGCAATGTATGAGTGATTCTTCTCTCTCTGTCCCTGCCAGCATTTGGTAATACCACTATTTGTATTGTAGCCATTCTGATTGTTATATAATGATATATCATTGTGATTTTAATTTTCATTTCCCCAATGGATAATTATATTCAATATATTTATATGGTTTAATAATCTGAATCTCCTTTTCATTGAAATATCTTTTTTTTTTTTTTGAGACAGGGTCTCACTTTGTAGTTCAGGCTGGCTCTGAGCTCACCATGTAGCCCAGGCAAGCCTTAAAGTCAGCAATCCTCCTACCTCTGCTTCCCGAGTGCTGGGGTTACAGGCGTGAGCCACCATGCCCAGCACTGTGGTATGTGGTATTGATGGCTGGTGGGCATGAGTCACCACGCCTAGCATTGTATGTGGTTACTGGGATTGAGCTCAGGACCTTGTGCTTGCGAGGCAGGCACTGGAACCACTGAGCTAAATCTCTGGCCCCCTTTTCATGTATTTTATCCATTTTTTTTTTTGTGGTACTGGGATTGAACTTGGGCCCTTGTACTTCCAAGGTAGGTGAGGTACCACTTGAGCTAAATCTCCTGCCGTTGTCCATTTTTAATTGGGTTGTTTTATTGTTTTAATGTTGAATTTTAAGGGTGCTTTATATATTTTATGTGCCTATCGTACATTGGATTTGTGTCTTGTAAATATTTTTTCCTAGTTTATAGCCCATCTTTTTATGTTCTTTCCACAGGCTTTCACAGAACAGGGATTTTAAATTTTAATAAGATCCAATTTGTCAACTTTCCTTTTATGAATCATGCTTTTGTAGTTCAGTTTAAGAACTGTTTGTCCAGCCAGAGGTCCTGGACATTCTTTTTTTTTTTTTTTTTTTTTCCTTTTTGAGACAGGGTCTCACTTTGTAGTTCAGGCTGGCCCTAAGCTCACTATGTAGCCCAGGAAAGCCTCAAACTCAGCAATCCTCCTGCCTTTGCCTCCTGAGTGCTGTGATTACAGGCATGAGCCACCATACCCGGCATTGTGGTATGCAGTATTGATTGCTGGTGGGTGTGAGTCTCCACGCCCAGCATTGTATGTGGTTACCAGGGATTGAACTCAGGACCTTGCGCTTGGGAGGCAGGAGCTGGAACCACTGAGCTAACCCTCCGGCCCGTGGACATTATTTCTTAATTTTTTAAAATTAACACTTCTTACTTTAACATTTGATATTGAAACTTATGACCAACTTCAAGTTAATTTTTATGGAACATATGAGTTTTAGGTTGAAGTTTGTTATGGCTTTTATCTAGCTGTCCCTCCAATGAGTTGTGTGGTTATAGGTGAAGCCTTTAAGAGGTGGCTGGATCATGGATGTTTCATGGATTAGTGCTCTAACTGGATCAACATAATTATATGTGTGGGTGAATGGATTTACTGAACAAGGAAGTTCCATACTAGGTGTGGGTGGTATCAACCAGTAGGCTTGTAGCATGGATAGAATACCAAATGACAGAAGGAAGACATGCTTCCTGTTTGCTGCCTTCTTGCTTGCCATGCCATGGACTGTTTTTCTTTGCTTTGCTACTCTACCATGCCACCATGCCCTGGAACTAGCAGACTCTGGACTGTAACATCTACAAATTGTGAACTAAAATTATGCTTTCCTCCTTTAATTTGTGGGTGTTGGGTATTTTGTCCTAGCAATGTGAAAAGTTACTAAGAAAATTTTTATTTATCTTGTCTATTGCTGCTCAACAACTCTAGTACTATTAGAAGAAAATATCTTTCCTCTATTGAATTCTTAGTGGATTTTTGTCAAAAATCAATAGTGCATTTTTACATGTCTTATTTGTTTTTTTTTCAATTTTTATATATGTATGTCCATCCACCAGAATCACACTGCTTTTGTTACTGTAACACCTGAATATTGAAAACCAGACTTATTCCTTTCACTTTATTCTTCTTTACCAGAAATGTGTTATCTATTGTAGGAGCTGTTCCTTTCTATACGAATTTTAAAATAAGCTTGTCTGTATCGGTGAAGACCTTACTGGGATTTAAGTAGCAATTGTATTAGACCTGTAGGTCAATTTGGAGAGGAGCAACAACTTTATGTTGGATATTTACTATGAACAGGGTATGTTAGCTACTTAGATTTTTGATTTCTTTATTGGAAGAATAATATAATTATTAAAAACTAATATAATTTTCAGCATATAGATACTGTACACATTATTTTAGTTTCCAACTATTTTTTATTTGAGTAGTTGTAAATGGTACTGTTTAATGTAAATTTCTACAAGTTTATATTTTAACATTTCTAATGTAATGTTTCTATAAGTTTATTTTTAATATGCAGAAAAGAATTTAATTCTTATGCTTTGATCTTGTTTTCTTCAAACTTACTGAACTTGCTGATCACTGAAAAGTCATTTCTAGAAATTATTTTTAATAGATGTCCTGGGGTTTTCTTTATTTTCCTGTCACTCATAAATAGAAATAACTATTTCTCCTTTTTCAACCAATTTTACTTCTTTTTCTTGTCATGTTTCAATAGCCACAGCTTTTAGCATTACTGAATAAGAATGGTTAGAGTAGCTATTCATGTCTTCATCTTAGGGGGAAACACTGAGTATCTTATCCTTAGAATCATTAGTAGATACCTCATTTTATTAAGAAGGTTATTGACTAATATTTCATTGTGAGATTGTACAACAATCCACTTCTCTAGTTCTTAGTTGATTTTTAATTTTCAATTTTTTGCATAATAATGCTTATATGACTATTGTAGGCATGTCAGACTTCATGCAACTCCATGGGAAGGATAAATTCCTCTCTATTCTATCCAGACCTAATTCTTAAGTGATCTTCCTTGATTTTGTGTATTCAATACTATAAAAGACTACAGTTCCCAAGCACATGTTGTAAGCCTGACATTTGCCCTGAATCTAGAACTCTGTATTCAATAACTCCACTGTCTTCATGTGGACATTTACATGCTTCCAAGTTAACATATTTGAAGCTAAACTCCTAATTAGCCTATAGTGGGGCTTCAAAATATTTTACTTTGAAGCTTTCACTGTTTTAATAAGTGACACTCTACCTTTCCAGTGACTTAAACCAAAAACCCTGTAGGTCCTTGATAGTCCTTGTTATCTCTCTTTCACACACACTCAAACTTTGATCAAGTCCTGTCCTGATTTTGGTCAGCTCTCCTTGTTCCTTTTCCACTCCCGTGTAGACCACTACCCTTCTTCTTTTGATTATTGCAGTCAGCTACCAGCTACTACACTACTTCTTTATATTATAATCTATTATATAATCTATTCCCATATGAGAAGCATTGCTGGTTCTCTAAGACATTGTGTTATGAGCTCATTGGCTTGGAACTTCCTAGTGTCTTTCCATCTCCCTCTGAGGTCTTTCCTCCCTTTGCTCCTCATTGACCTCAATTTAGATCTTTAGGATGGAAGAACTCTCTGACTTTCTCAAGGCACATGGTACCCCAAGACAGGCACAGCTTTTCTCTAGGTATCCATATCACACCCATGCCTTTTAGACACCTACTTAATTTTCAGTTTGTCACTGGAAGGAGTCTGAGGAGGTCTCCCAAAGGAGAGATGGGGACCTCAACTCATTCCCTCATGGAGTGGGTGGTAGACTTGTTGACTACTGTCTAAGAAAGAGAATTTCCAGGTGCATCATCGAGGCATAGGGAAGGTTTACTAGGCAGTTAGATAGTAGTGGGAAAAGATTCCAGCTAATATAGTTGGAAGAGGCACATTTGATAGAAGGATGAAGACTGGCCCATTCATAAAAGCAGGAGGCCCACTTTGAGAATTAGCTGACATGAGCCACGTGAGTCTAGTTGGTCATTATTTTAATGTTGTTTTCCTTGGTTCTGGAGGAATCCTTATGGCTTGAGGGGGAATTGGATTCCTGTGAGATGATTTTCCTTGCACAGGAAGTGGGCTGCCTGGGTTCATCTCATGGAATAATTGCTCTCGTTTGGGGACAGATGATCTCATCGTGGGGTCTTCTTTTCCTGGAATTTGAGGTGATTGCAGGTTTGAAAACTTGTAGACTTTGCTGTAGGAGGCCTGGAACTGGATATCATAAGAACCAGCAATTGAGAGTCCTGACATTGTTTTAGTTGCTTTAACTTGGTAGATGAAACAGACTACAGAAATGCTCAGCATGATCAGCGTTCCTACTTATAGAGCTGAGCGGGCCTCTGTCCCAATGTACCCAAGCAATAAGGGAGACATACAGTTAAGAAGAACCAAAATCTGTCATGTACAGCTATAAGGAATATAAACATTATACTCATGAGCTAAGAATAATAATAACAATGAAAGAACTGAAAATGTAGAAAGGGAACTTAGAGATTGAGCGAGGGAAGTTGCTAGGAAGGGGATTAAAAATAGAAATGAACTGGATTATATGCATGTATCTGCTCCTCAAGATAAATGTCAACTTTGTGTACTGCAAATACATGTACTAATGAAATAAAAGTTAAAAATTGAGTTTTTCTATTTCCTTTTTGCTTGTTTCTTTCTCTTATTCTGCTTCAAATTGACTGGAGGAGCTTCCCTGGATCCCCTCATCCCACCTTAGAGTCTTGTCTTTCTTTAAGCTTGGTTGTTTTTCTGCATGCCTTTTATCCCTACTGAGATATTATGTATTCACTTGCTTGATTATTGAAGATCTTTCATAGAATAGAACATCCTGAGTGAAGCAATTTTTTACTACTCTTGCTCTCCCTCGCTTCAGTGTTCAGTAAAAAATTTGGTGAATGAATGAAATTCAAGACCAAATGTATATGCATTTAAATTTGATAGACATTGGCAAATTACTCTGAGAAGATGCTCTGCAAATAATATAAGACAGTTATATTCCCACTGATGATGGTACTGTATATGAGAGCTTGTTTTCCTTTCAGCACATAAGCTGTTAAGAGCTTGTCTTGACTCTTAATTTTACACTCTGGCTCCCAATGGTAGACCCAGTACACTCAATCTTCACACATTTACTAGGCCTCCAGGACAAACCAGAAGAGTTCTATATAGTTGTTGTTTAACAATAAAACAGCTTTAATAGCTGAGCTGTCAAGATTGTGTGGTCATCTAATATCACTGATGAGAACCTGAGAAGGCAGTCATGTTTTCTGTTTTACACTGAAACATCAGTAGAGCTAATGTTGTCTTTCCCTTAGACTTTCTCTTGAATACCACTAAAAGAGCCCAGGAGATTCCTCTTCCTGGTGACTTTTTGTTCCTTAGGGATAACAGCTGCACTCTGCTCTGCAAAGAATTGAGCTCTCTGAGCCACAGAGAAAATTTGGCAGAAGTACAAATAGCAGATGTGAAGATTTGACCCTCGAGGGACTCAACCAGCGAGCAAGATCCTTGCTGGTTGGCTATTATATTGCTTTTTCTGTACCTCTACTGGTTGCTAAGGAAATAGTTTTTGAGTATTAATTTAATATGTTTCATTGACACTCATGGCATGGGATCATCCCAATAGTAGTATCATACTTTAGAATCCCTTATGTAATCGCTTCTCGGCCTTTTGGCTAAGATCAAGTGTAGAATCCCTTATGTAGCTTTCTTTCATTTCCAAAAAGTTCCTGTCTCATGAGCAGAGCCATAGAAGGATAGAGTGGGAAGAAAGGATGTGAGGCTGTGCTTTGGCCAGGTTTTCTAGAATGATGAACATGGAGCATTAATAGTTAAACCAGTTTCTGAAGTTTCTTTAGAGATTTAATTCTAGTTTAGAGACTTCTGGTGAAGGCGATTTGTGAATACTGAAGAGGGAATAAAGTGTGCGGCCTTTGCTGACTATTTGAACAAATACTTTACTCTCCAAAGCATACCACAGAAGCCTGGCCTAGGGGTAGCATTTGGGGAGGGATGATCTCTTATTCCAGTCCTGATTCTTTACTGTTCAGCACTTTCATCTTTGTAGAGAAAATTGAGGTTCTGCTTTGATTTTCAGGACAAAGTGCATCGCACCATCCCTACAAGGCCCATGATTTATTAAGGACATTTATAGCAGCGAACCGTCTGCAGAAGGTCTGAGTTACTCACTTCTATGCGTTGTTTGATCTCCTAATTAGTTGTCCTTCTTACTTCATTTTTCATGGGCTCACATAGCCCGCCATGCTGCTCATTTGGCAGAACTTGTTTGGGTGAGATCAGCTGAAAAAGAAAGGAGCTGGAAGTGAGTAACGAAAGTCTGAGGGCTTTGCTTCACACGCGCTTTCCTCTTATCCAAACTTCCTGTTGCAGGTGCCGACCCCAGGAAAGTAATGCAAGTTAACTTGGTTGGGGTGTGTGGGGGGTGCCATGGAGGAGTGGAAAGATTGGGAGGGGTGTATGGAGAAAGTTATCTTCTGAGGATGAGGGCTTCCTTCTAGCTGGAGGATTCAGGGCATATTTCAAAGAGAAGATGGTCACTGATTTAAAATACCTATTTAAAAGGACAAAAAAAAATGGACCATTCTTTTCAAAGTAATTTTATTACCAAAATTTAAGTCCACGTTATTATTGTATGGATTCCGTGGGGTACCACTTGGAACTGCTTCTAGGGATTATTGCCTGAAAGTACTCACACAAGAATGAAATGAATACTTACCAAAAGTGATTATACTGTTTTGACATAACTGAATCCTGAATAGACAGGAATACTGTGTATAGTGAAGTAAATTTTCAAGTGAAAAATCAAGATACAATGTCTTTGTTTGTAGGTATTTTTGTAAAATAAAAAGTTAAGGTTTTCATAGCTTAAAGAGAATATAGGCTAGTACATAAATTTAGACTATAAATTAAGCTAGTAATAGCAGTGGGTGAGAAATTTTATGCTCTATATTATATCATTGTATCATTCATGTTAAAATAAGCACACATTACACTTATGGTTAAAAGTAATGGTAGTTTTTATTTTTAAAGAACAGTTTTTTAGTTTGTTTGACAGATTTTCTTTTGCTAGTCTTCAAAAGACTTGATGCACATGGGAATCCCAAAAGACAAGATGTTACATGTAATTGCTCTTTCCCTTTTCCAACTTCTTTTAGTCTTCTCATTTATTTTCTTTGCTAGACTCTTTCTCCCTTCTAACCCTCTTAAGCCCATAGCTACCAGCTCATGTGTCCCGTCTCATGCCTGAGTTTATCTGTAACTCCCTTTTTACTCCTGTCATTAAAAAGTACTCAAGCAGCTGGGTATTTAGTGCAGTGGTCCCTACACACACCTAGCAAGTGTAAGGTCCTGAGTTCATTTCCCGGTAACCACATACTACAATGCTGGGCCTGGTGATTCATGCCCATCAGTGATTAGTACCACATACAACAATGCCTGTCATGGTGGCTCACATCTGTAATCCTAGCACTCAGAAGGCAGAGGCAGAAGGATTACTGTGAGTTTGAGGTTTGCCTGGGCTACATAGTGAGCTCAGGGCCAGCCTGAACCTCAGAAGTAAGACCCTGTCTAAAAAAAAAATACTCATGCAGATAACTTACAGGCTTCAATTATTTCCTCTGCTGCAGTGACTAATAATCTGCTTGGCTCTGACCAGAATGGAGCTCATCTTTGATGTATTCTCCAAGTATATCTACCCTGAGATAGGGTCTCTATTTTCTGTGATAGAATTGAATTACATAATCTTTAAAAAATCTTTCTTAAACTCACAGGCTATGAGTACATAAGAGAACCTATTTGTTTACTACTTTAGGGTTTTCTCACTTCCTTCCTCTCCTACAGGCTTAAAGAGGAAGATATTTTATTCCTTTTCTGACTAGTAAGCTGTCAGCTTGGAGAGTCAGGGGATCTCAAGTCCTGTATTTGCTGCCACCTGACTTTGGGACTTTTCTTTACCACCCCTAGTTTAACAGTGAAGATGTCTTTTTATGTTTGTCCTCATTACACGGAGAGCTTTGGGGATGAATGTGAGTTTTGACAAGGTTTTTATCCCAAAGGTGTCATAAAAATCAGATGGGCAAACAGATGTGAAAGTGCTCTTCTTGATACAGGCAGAGTTTTTCAACCTTGATTCCACTGCTATTCAGGGGGGGGGGAGATAATCTTTTGTTGAAGGGCAGCCTGGTTAGTATATGAAGTGGAGCCGCATCCCTTGCCTCTTTGTACTACACGCTGGCAGCCTCATCTCTCACCCCAGTTTCAACAACTGAAAATGTCTCAAGATATTGCCAAGTATCCCCCTGGGAGGCAGAATCAACCCTGGTGGCAAAGCACGGATGTAGAATCATATATAGAGACTTCAAGCTTTGATAGTTTTGTAATTACTTTGAGAAGGAACAAATAAAAGAGGAAAGAAGAAGAAGTCACATAAGTGGAATTCCAGAGAGTGCAAGAGATGATGACTCCAGTGGGGAACAGAAGACAATACAGAAAATGAGGAGGCTGCCAAATTCAGCATCATTTCTGGGCAGTCTCATTTCCCATGGGAACAATCTGTGGCCTGCAGGAAGATGGAGAGATCACTCTTGGTGAGGAGCCCTTCCCCCGTGACACTGGAGAGTGGAAGTTTATAGTTCTGCTAGCTTCTAGTATAGTTAGATGCTGATGGGAGGAAGCACTCACACCATATGAAGGGCATGGCTTGTTTGATAAGGTCAGAAGTATTGAGAGTTCCATGGGTGAGTTTTTAGTCAAATCTGCCATTCCTGACTACACAGATCAGTATAGTATTTTTCATTTGTTTATGTTTCCTTCTTTATTTCGCTGACTCTAGAAAATCCAGTTCCTTAGTCATGTAGCAGTTGTGAACAAGGCTGATCATCACATCACACAAGTCCCATTGTGTTTTGTGTGCAGAGTACCACGTAGGCATGAGCAGTCTAATGAGTCCAATGATCATCTCGTCTTATAGACGGAAGTGGGGAGGCTGGGAGGGGCTTTAAATTTAGCTCTTCCGATCTCTAGAGCCCATGTGCTGACCTGTCATTCCAAATGTCTCTGTTTCACACCAAAGAACTCAGTCTACTACATGATACACTGGGCGGCTGTTGATCTCTTTCTCATCTGCTGGACTATAACAACTCAAAATCAAGGGCCAGGTTGTTTGCTGTGTGTTTAAGTGAAGCCACTATTCCCCCATCTTGAGGGATAAAGAACTGATAGGGGAGTTTTGTATTCCAGGGTGGAAGAGGGCTAAGAAAAGAGCCAGAATAAGTCAGAAATACTGATCTTTACAGGTAGCACATGATGAAAACTATTTATAGGTATGAAAAGTAGGAATAAGTGAAAACAGAAGTTACCTTTTCCCAATGTCATAGATTTTGATAGAAGAAAAGCACAACTAGGTTAAGTTCTGGTTTCTCTTCACCCAGTGTGTCAGCTGCAGATCATTGTTGTGATGGAATTCGGGGTTCTAGTCAGGTGACTTCCCATTCCACCAATGGGAGGCTACACAGAGTGTTGGGTGGAGCATGGTTCGTACAGTCACATGATGTAAACCATGACCTGAGTGCAGAGGAAAGGTGCTTAACCTCTGGAACTTTCACTTTCCATCACTGCAAAAGGAGATAAGAGTTCTTACCTCAAATTGTGGTAGTAAACATTAAAAAGATGCCAAAAATCTTGTCTCTTGCTTGCATAGTGGAGGACTCACAATGCTTAGTAGTAATATTTTAGTGAAGATTTTGAAAACTTGTTTTTTTGTATTTTTTCTTAGAATGTAACATGCATTTAAAAATTTATATGCATGGAGTTTACTCTTTCAAATATAGTTTTAATGAGTTTTGCTAAACTCATGCAGTTGTGTTACCATCACCACCTATACATTGTAGACCAGTTCCATTGACCTAAGAAATTGCCCTCTTTTTGACTTGTCAACTTATTCCCATACCTGCCAAGCAACTACTGATCTGTGTTTTGGTTCTTATAATTTTCCTTTTTGCTAAGTGCCATTTAAATGGAAACATGTAGTGTGGCCTTTGGAGAGTGTTGTCTTTCACTTAGTATGGTATCTGAGATTCGGCCATATTTCTCTGTGTATGTGTATTTGTATTAATAGTTCTTTTGTTTTTTTTTTTTTTAGTGGTGAATAGTATTCAGTTGTGTAGAAACACAACAGCTTGCTTATTCAATAGTTGGAGGATATTTGTATTGTTTACAGTGTCAGGCAGTTATGAATAAAGCTGGTATGAATACTTGTGTATAAACTTTTGGGTGAACATAGGTTGTCATTCAGTTAGGTAAATTAAGAGTGTGATTGCTGTATCATATGATAAATGTGTTCTTATCTTTATAAGGAAATGCCAAACTGTTTTCCATATTTACTGCAACATTTTACAATTCTATCCATGACGTATGAGAAATGCAGTTTCTCTACTGCCTTGCTTATAGTTTATATAGGTGATCTTTTTAAATATATCCATGAAAATAGTTGAATCTTTGTATGTGTAGTTTGAATTTGAATTTCTCTAAGGGCTAAAGTGGTTGAACATCTTTTCCTGTGCTTATTGGCTACCAGTATATCTTTGGTGAAGTGTCTGTTCAAATATTTTGCCCATTTTTTAAAAAAAAAACTGGGTTACTCATTTAATTAGAACAAAGTTTTGAGAATTAAAAAAATATTTTCTGAAACATCACTTATCTGATGTGTTTTTGTAGTATTTTTAGCTCACTTTATATTTTATCTGGTTATTCCCTGAACAGTGTCTTTTATAAAGTAGAAGTTTTGAATTTTGATGAAGTTCAGTTTTTCAAGTTTTCTTTCATAGATCATGCTTTAGGTGATGTGTCTAAGAAATCTTTCCTAACCTATCATTATAGAGGTTTTCTTTTATGTGTTGTTCTAAAACTTTTATAGTTTTAAGTGCAACATTTAGGTCTATTGTCCATTTCAAATAAATTCTTGTCAAAGATATGAGGAATGTGCTGAGGGCTTTTTCTGATATGTGGACATCCAATATGCTGACATAGTGGGTGCCATTTGTTTCCAGAATGCTATTTACAGTATAAAGGCTGTAACGCTGGCACCAGTTGGTGTTATGGTGGTGGCTGTATGTCACTGACCAATATTTTAGGAACATCCATGATTTTTGCTCCCATGATTGTGATTATAATTATGATTACCCATTTACCTAGAGATTGTCTTTCCCTCAACACTTGATATATATTGTTTGAAGTCCTCGGACAAATGAATTGCCAACATGACTGCTATGTCCTCAAGCCACCCAGGCTAATTAAGAGGGGTAACTGCAGCAGGCCATGCATTTATGAAGATGATAACCCAGTTGCAGTATCTATTTGTCAGTCTGATGAGGAGTTAAGTTCTTCCTCCTGATGAGGGAGGAAATGTGAAACCTGACCAACTCAATCCTTTTAATTTCATAGCTCACTTCATGTCCTGGAGACAAATTAATCAGGTTCAATTGAGCCCAAACCATCTTTAGGAACTTGGAAAATGTAAACAATTTTGCCAGTGAATCAAATACTCAGTGGCAGAGGGAGTTCTAAGAAGAATTTGTCCACCCATCTCTGTTTTTCTCTTTTATCAACAATAAATTGTTTGTTTGCACATCTGTACACACATCTTATTCTGAGATAATTTGGAAAACCAACTTGAAACCTTCAGGCTCAAATTATATCAATTTCTTGCTCATATTTGAAGTAGAAGAAAATACATGGGAATGAGCCCGTGGTCTTTCTTAATAGGCATTCATATGTGTATGGTTTTTTTTTTCTTTACACTTCTTTTATTTCCAAAAGAAAATGTGCCAAGTGTTCAGAATTTACTGTATACCACAGTTATCTCCATTAAATAATGAAGTTAAGACAGTCTTTTTCTAGTATGTTATTTGCAATTATGGTGTGTAGGTTACTTCTCATAATCTGAAATCATGTAGCAATGATATGTAAGTGGTGAGAAGTTTTTATATGTCAGGTATTCTAGACTTTGGAGATGCAAAGGTGAGTTCAAAACACACATAATAGTGGTTTATGTAGAGTTTATTACCTAGTGGGCAGAATGAGAATAAAGCAAATAGTCATAAACATATAATTATAAACCATATTGAGTCATAGAAAACTGTATGGTAAAATGTTGCTGAAATGACTCCCTAGACAGCCTGTGAAATAGTTTGTGTCTGGAATGTTCCACAAAGGTCCATGTGTTAAAATCTTGATCCCCAGATTGGTATTATTAGGAAATGGTGGGAGTCTGAAGAGGTGAGCTTAGTGGAGGTCTTTAAATCACTGGGTGTGTGCTCTCAAAGGGGATTGTGGGATGCCAGTTTCTTCAGCTCACTGTTTTGCACCTGGCTACAAGGTAACTAGGCTTCCTTTTCTCCATGCTCCTCTACTGTATTTACAGGCCCAAAGCAATCAGTCTGGTTTGTCATATAATGAAACCTCTAAAATTGTGCATGAAAATAAACCTTTCCTTTTTTGTAAATTGATTATCTCAGGTACTTTGTCCTAGTAACAAAAAGCTGACTAATGCAACCTTACATTAACATATATATGTATTTTTTATTGAATTCTTCATTGCTATATTTCACATACAGCTCACAATCACACTCAACACTGGGGAATTTGTACCAGTATATGATATGAGTTAATTCTCATTTTTACCCATATCCCTACCCACCCCAAACCCCCACCCAATATATACATGTGTTTTCTTTTTCTTTTCAAATCCTATTTATTTTTTCCCTTCATTACTTTCCTGTACTACATTCCCTTTGAATATTTCCTATTTTACAAAATCTATCATACATTCTAGAACCGACTTACATCTACAGGTTTTCATACCAGAGAAAAGATAAGGTATTTACATATCTGTGGCCTATTTATTTTACTTATTAGTGTGCCCTCAAGGTGTGATCATTTGCACATAAATGATGCAAACTTGTCATTCTTTATGGCAGAATAATACTCTGTTTTATAAAAAAAAACACATCTTCTTTATCCAGTTACCCAATATATTCTATGGGCAATCCCTTTACTAAATAATTACGTGGTCCATAGGGAAGGATTGTCTCTAAAGGAGAAATGAAGACTATGATTTTGCACAAAAGAGTTTACTGATATAATGAATAGCTGATAACTAGTCCAAACATAACATGAATAGTCAGTGTCATTTTTGTTACCAAAATTTTAATTCAATAATTTAGAGTTCAAAGGCAATTTCTGTTTTTATATCTAAATTGAGACATAGAGCAGGAGTTAATTTGTACTTAATCTCTTTTTGGATTCTATTACCAAGTAGTGGAATGTTCTGAAGATTCAGAATCACCATCATGGGAATGGTCTTTGCTTTGTGGGATGCATTTGGTGGAAAGACCACGTGTCCTTGGTCTAAATGTCCTTTACTGTCATCTTCAGAGTTACTCTGTTTATTTTTTTGTTTCTGTTCTTTCAATTGTTGTCAGCTTCATGCTCTCAGTATGTTTACATGTGATAGCTCCTCTGCCCCTTTCTCATTTCTCTTTCTAATCTGCCATGGTTTGGTAAACGATAAAGCAATGCCTTAGGTTTGTTTGCAAAGTAATAATAGGCTCTGAGAAAGAGCAAAAATCTTTCTCAGAATACATCAACTTTATGTGTAAAGGATTTTGTGTATTTAAATGTCTAATTATGGGTAGTATTAATAGCTCAGTTTATAACACAAATGTATTCAATTAAATGAGGTGATTAATATAAACTAGAAGGAAAAGTAGCCAGTTAAAAGTATGTTCAGTTTGCACTTTTAAATTTGCTTTATTTTGTCTTTCAGCTTAATTCAGCCTAAGTCAGAGTGGAGAAAGACAAGACACATATTAGGAGAAAACTCAGGCCCAGAGATGAAGGGATCTACCACATCACTTGTCAAATTATTGACATCAATACACATTTCATAGCTCCCAACCTGAAGATTTCAGGACAAGAAACATGAAGAGAATGGAAGTCAAGATACAGACTTCATATTTGCCCATATTGGTGAATAATAGGCTCTGAAGTGGGGGAGAAAGTCTCAAGTGTTTGAGGGAAAACCTAACTCCAGTTTGAAGAAGTATTAGTTTCTAAATGTATGTTTTTGACTGCCCAGATATGTTAAAGTCTTATTTTCTCTGAATACATTTATCAGTGACTGCTACAGGGGAAGTCGGTGAAATGTCACAAAGAGGCTGGAAAATGTGTAGGAAAGCCAGAGCTTTGAAACTGGGATCTGAGAAGGGGAGTTGTGTTGTGTCGTTGACTTGGCATTCATCTTCTCCTTCATTTGTCTTACATGTATTAAACCAATATGTAATGATGACTATCGTGACGGGTGTATCATGCTACACTCTTAGGACAGTGATGGTGAACATTTTCGAGATGAATGTCCAAACTGCAACCCAAAACTCACTCATTTATTGCAAAGTGACAACACTGAAATTAACCCTGAATACTGAGGTTTTAGTTTAAAAAAATAGTTCATACATGAACATCTTTTGTCTTAAAACCAAATCACATGCATGCTACAAGTTCACCAATACCATCTGAGAGTCTCAAAAGCAGCACTACAGCATCCCTTCAAGTTGTCTATGTTGTGGGATGAGGAGGTAATGGAAATGTTCCCCAATTAGATTACAGGATTGGGCTACAGCTGAAACTGCACTAAAATTCACAACATTGTACACTTAAAGTGAATAGACTTTATGACATGTAAATTATAACATAATGCGGCATTTTAAACATTTGGTTATACGACGGAGGGATTAGTGCCATGATGAGAATAAGTTCAGGTGCTACAGGAGGGTGGGTCTCATGCTCAAATTTCAGGAAGCAAATGATATTTGGGATTTATCCTAAGGGCAATAGGAAGATGGGATAGTCTAAAGTTTCAGAATGAGTGACTGTCATGAATAAGTTTGTACTTTGAAAGACTGATAAGAGAGGACACTTGTTTAGGGGGAAGGAGGGCAGAAGTAAGGAGACCGGCCAACTCATTGAGCTTGGCGTGGATTTTGGCCATGGAGATGAATTTAGGAAGGTGAAATCAGCCAGAAAAATCAGTGTGGTAGACAAGGGCTTTCCAGCTTTGGGAGAGGTTCTCAGGCTTTGTGAGAGGGAGGCTGAACAGTGGAATGTGCTGCTTAAGGGGAGGGTGAGTTCTGGCTCAGACTTGGAGAAAGGACAGTTTTGGATGCAGATTTTGGCGGTTTTAAGTCTAGGCACTTGTAGAGCATCGAGAGTGTTTGTGAAGCAGCTGGACAGAATGGTCTGGAGTTCAAAAGAGAAAGACTGAGGCTGAAGATTCAGATTATGGTGGTCACCGGAGTCATGTGATTGAGTGAGGGTTTCTCAGAAGGAGAAGAGACTATGTAACAAGAGGAGAAAGCCCCAATGAATTCAGTATTATTGGATGGACTGAGGAAGGGCAGGTTTAGAGGGAGATTTGAAGGAAACTGATGGATGAGTGCTGGGTACACAAGGGGCGCAGTTCACAGAGCTAAGGCCAGTAGAAAGCCCCATTTCAAGGGTGCTCAGAGGCTGAGTGCTGCGCAAAGAGAACTGGTCTTTGAGATAAAATAGTATTTGTCCTTGGTTTCTGTGACAAATGGGCCATATGTGCCCTTGGCAGGAATAATTGTAGTGGAGAAATCAGAGAGAAAATCACATCTTTCTGGTAAAAGCGTGGGTGAAAAAATAGGACGTGAGAGAGCGGAGATGCTAGTGTAGAGGAGAGAAGAATGAAGTATCTGGTGTTTAAAAGCGAGATTTTGTTTTTGTTTTAAAATGAGATCGATGAGACTTCACTGTGTCTAACTGTCCTGGAAGGGCTCTTGGAGAGAGGCTGGTTCTGCTAACGTGACAGAGGGATTAATCCACAGAGGTGAAGGAGCAGATGAGACCCAAAGACTTCCATAGCCTCTGTGGTGGGAACTCTGTTACATACTGAATGATGGTCAGAGAAGTGCCAGGATGGTAGGTTGGGGAGGTCCATAAGGACGCAGAGGACCCTCTGTGTTCCCTGTGAATGAGCGCTGAACAGGAGTCACAGGAGAATCACCAGATAGTGTAAAGACAGTGGATTTATAGTGATGCTAAACTGGTTATTTCCCACAAGACAAAGTTCCCTTGATGTAGGAAATATCAGGCTGTTGCATTAACTCAAAGTGGGAGTTTCAGTGGACAAAGATAGTTTAGAACCTTGAAAAAGAATCAGACTTTAATTGATGAGTCACAGAACCACAGTTGGGAGTATATGGATGACTATATAGGAGGAAATGAAAGAGACAAATCCAGGGAGCAGATTTTTTAACAGCGAGGAAGATTAGGATGGGAGAAACAGTATCAAGGGGCAGTGGTGGCCAGAATGAGGAGTCTGGGACTGTATGGGGCTGGTTAGGGAAGGCAGTGTGTCAACAGATACTTCTTGATTGCCTGTTCTATGGCACATTCTGCAGATAGCACTGAACAAGACAAACTGAGGAGCCAACCCTTAGGAGCTGCATTCCAGGGAAAGAGATGAGAAAGGTACTATGTAAACAGTAGAGCTAATCACCCAATGGGAGGCATTTTGAAAAGGATACAGTCTGCAAATAATGAGGGTGGTTTTAGTTAAGGTGGTCAGGGCAGTCTTCTCTGCAGGAGATGTGCTTGAAAGGAGTGAAGGTGGAAATGGTTCAGAGAACTCAAGAGAGAATATGATCAGTGGAAGAGCCGGAAGCCCAGAAGCCTTATCACACGGGGAGCTCAGCGTATCTAAGGACCCAAATAGAAGACCTACCCAGGTGGCCTGTATAAATGGCAGGGAAGATTTGGGGCTCGTTGGTGATAGGTGTGTTGGACCGTTCAGGGCCTTAAGTGGTTGTTCAGGGGATATGAGATGAGGCACAAAAGTAAGTTCTCATGGGAAATGAGTACTGATCTGTACTTCTGTGAAGAGTTCACTGTGTTGAGCTAAGGGTGAAGACGGGGACTTAATGATATCTTTCTGGCAGGGATGTTAGAAAAGCCTTCAAAGAAGAGTTGGCACCCATGCAACCCACGTGTGCCCACACATGCGCACGTCCACCACATACCTGAATACACACACCCACACTCATCATCCAAAAGCAGACCTTGGACCTGGGGAAATAGGCAGGGAAAGTATACCAGGCAGAGACACTGGCAGGGCACAGAGGGAGTGGTGTGTGGCCTGAGCTGGAGGACCTTGCCTGGTACAATTGGTGGCACATAAATTGGTTGATTGATTCTGTGATCCTCCAAAGAACTCGCTGAGAGACACTTGCTGACCTGCCACAGAGGAAACGAGACAGAGGCAGAGACTCTTGCGAGCTTAGCTTTGGATTTCTGGACTCCTCCACCACTGTTGTGCCCTTGCCAATGTTTGATCAAATATTGTACAAACCCAGAAACTGCCCTGTCTCCCAAAAGGAAGGGTAGCAACAGAAATTGTACTGAAGCCCCAAATCCTCAATGGCCTACCTTAATCGAATGGACATATTTCATTAAACAACTGCCTCTGCCATCTGTTAGGCTACAATTAGGAATGCATAGGGACTATATTTCTCAATTATGTTGAAGGAGATTTTCTGGGCTCAGAGGCCCTGGCAGACAGCCCTTCCTCAAGCCATGCTCGTTGGGGAGACCTGCCTCTGGCTTGCTATGGGCCTCTTGTTTGTTCATATCTTTGCCCTGAGCCCTGTCACAAATGCTGTATTACTGTGTTCCCTCTTGGGTTGGAACAGTTCTGGTCCAGCACTCCAAACAAATACCATCCATGCTGGTATAAAGTCATTGCATTTATTGTGACAGTCAATGTTTATTGAGTACTTTCATAGCCACATACTGTGCTAAGCATCTTATATCAGTTATTTTTCTCTGAATCTTAGAAGTTCTCTATGCAACCAGACACCCCCATCTGTAGACAAAGAAACTCAAGTTTAGTATGTTCAGTAATGGAGCAAAGTCCCATGGTCGTGGAGAATGGAGCTGGGGTTTCCATGGCACAGTGGATGCCCTTTCTCAGTGTACCTTATAAGACCTGACATAAAAGGCAGTCACACTTTCATGATCTGGGTGTTGCCCAGCTTCCAGGGAGCTCACTGTCTTGTGAGGGTGATGTGGGACAGGACAGGTGGAGACCCTGGAAGTGTGAGGACAGGTGGGAAATACTAGTCCTTGGTCGCTGAGGTGAGACCCTGTGGTGGTGCATGCAAATCAAAACACAGCCTGGCACACTCACATCCTGCCTCTTGTGTCTGGTTACTCACTTGTGTTTTCTACTCTCTAATCTGTTTGTTATTTCACCAGCTGACCACGCTCACACTCAGCTCTGGTTCCCTCCTATCTCTGCTGCCGATATTACTGGTGAAAAGTTGCACCGCCTTGTTATTTTCTAGTTCTACAGGTTCAAGGGCTCCTGTCCCATTCAGCTCAGTGCTCCTCTGTCTGTCCTGACTCCCTCATTGGTCAGAAAATACATGTATATTTTTACCAACTTTAACCACTATCTCCTATTGTCCAGTCTCAACCCCTGTCTACTCTGTTGGAAGCAAGGCTGCCATCTGGGGGATGGGGGAGGATACAGATGATTCCTCCTGTTCTTTGTACTTATTACCTCTGCCTTCAACCTCCCACTCATTTGGTGCCACCTCAATAAAGTAATAAAATTAACTGTTGATGTTGCTTTAGCACAGTTTATGCATCAGATGCTACTGAACACAAAAGGCATAAACTATTAACCACCTATTAACTCAGCTACTTTATGAGAGGGAAACTATTTTTATTAATATTAATATTATTTTAAATTGGTAAATAACATACATTTATAGTGTACATGATATTTGAAATATGTACACTTTAAAGAATAGTTAATTAAGGTAATAAACACATACATTAGCTTTTTGAGGAAGTAAAAACTTAAATCTACTCTCATCCATTTTCAGGCAAATAGTACCATCACTCTGTTGTGCACTGTGTCTTCAACTTGTTTGTCTTGTCTAATTCTAAATGAAACTTTGTTTCCTATCAGTTCTTTAAAGCCACCATTCTACTCTCTGTGTCTATGAATTTGACATTTTTAGATACAATATATGAGAGCATATACAATTTGTGCTTTTTTTTTTTGAGACAGGGTCTCACTTTGTAGTTGAGGCTGGCCCTGAGCTCACTATGTAGCCCAGGCAAGCCTCGAACTCAGAAATCCTCTTGTCTCTGCCTCCTAAGTGCTGGGATTACAGGCGTGAGCCACCATGCCCATCACAATTTTGCTTTTGAGCCTGTTTCTTTCACTTAACATAAGGTGCGCCAGGTTTATTCATGTTTCAAGTGATGTATTCCCTTCCTTTTCTTTTTCATTGAATTCTTTATTGGTACATTTTATATACATCTCACAGTCACACGCAACACTGGCAAATTTGTACCAGTATATGACACATTAATTCTCATTTTTACCCACATCCCTACCACCCACACTTCCCTAGCCCCTATATACATGCTTTTTTATTTCTTTCAGAATAATTGTTCCTTCCACTCATTATGTTCCCACACCAAATTTCCTTTGTAAATTTCCCATTCTACAAAAACTGTCATACTTTCCAGAGCTCATTTGCATCTACAGGTGCTTATATCAAAGATAAGATCTGGTATTTTCATGTCTGTGATCTACTTATTTCACTTATTAGTGTGTCCTCCAGGTGTGTCCATTTGCACATAAATGAATGAATCTTTTCATTCTTTATGGCAGAATGATACTCCATTTTATAAAAAAAACACATTTTCTAGTGAAATAAATAGATCATATATAGGCAAATACCGGATCTTCTCTTTGATATGAGCACCTGTAGATGCAAACGAGCTCTAGAAAGTATGACAATTTTGGTAGAATGGGAAGTTTTCAAAGGAAATTTGGTGTGGGAATGTAATGAGGGGAAGGAATAAATATGATTCTGAGAGAAAATAAAAGAGCATGTATATAGGAGGTGGGGAGGTGTGGGTGGGTAAGGATATGGGTAAAAATGAGAATTAACTTGTGTCGTATATTGGTACAAATTCCCTGATGTTATGTGTGATTGTGAGATGTATATAAATTGTACCAATAAAGAATTAAAAAAGACCTCACATCTTCTTTATCCATTCTCCAGTTGATGGGCATTTGGGTTGTTATAGGCTGAAGAACATTCCACTGATTGTAGACACACACTTAACCTCCACTCCTATTACTTCCCCACACCTGTCCTCAGACCTATTCATTTATGGTGGTTTCCTATCGCCATAAAGAATGCCACTGTTTTAAGTTACAGGATAGTTGAGTTGATAATATGGCAGGGTTTGGTTACATAAGAAAGGCTCAATCTGTCCTCAGCCTTCCACTATTCCTGACCCCGTCCTTAAAGGAAATTTATGCAAAGCTGGGGAGTATAATCTGATTAAGAGGTATAGTTTTGGATTCCACATTGGTACAGAGCCAAAAGCGAATCAAGCTGGGACTATGGAAGATGCCTTTCTTTACTCTTGGATGAATTTGATGGATATAAAACAAGGTAGGTTGAAAGACCTGCTCTGTTTCTAATTCAGTGTCCAAACCTCAGTTTTTGCTGTTAGGAGAAGGCATAGACAAGGGGTGCAGAATGTGTGTGTGTGTGTGTGTGTGTGAAAGTTTGTAGTCACTCACCCTAGACAGAGAAGAGGGAGGACTCCCTTTCTGTGAGCTCTTAGGAGAAAGGACTTGGCCAGACACAGGCTCCGTGTATAGGAGCTACCAATGGAAGAGTCCACCTGTGAGAGTCACAGTCTATCTTATCCATGAGAGCCCCACATTGTGGCCCCAAGGAGCCATTCTTCTCTTTCTGGGGCAGAATATCTTCTGCTTGACTTCCAGCTTGGTGGTGGTGGAGGCAGTGGTGAAGGTAATCCTCTAAAAAGTTCTTTTTTAGAAAAGAAGTAGTGTGACCTGATTTTGTTTTCTACTTCTGTGAATCCTCAGTTTATATATTGTAACAAACCCTTGGTGAGGGTGGATGTGTGGTGGGGCAGGGAGGAGAAGGCTGAGGTATCTGTAATGAGGGATCTTGTGATTGTGGGCTGTGATGTCGGTAGGCAGTGGGTGTAGTAGTGGACAAAGACAGGGGTGGTCCTCAAGATTGGGGATATCCTCTCCCAGTCAGTCAGGATAGAAACCTGAGATTTGTCTGATTTTTTTTTTGTACCCACCAGTGAAGTGGACAGCATTAATAGAACCTACTTGTATGGCTTGTATCTAGATGCTCCCAAAGCCTCCTGTGATCATAAGTGGGGAGTTTTAAAGGAGGCTGGATTAGGCTGTGTGGATGCGGGTATAGGGCATGATGCTGGGATTGAGAAGGTGGATAATGGAAACCCCATGCTGGGTATGGCTGACACCATCTAAAGAGCTCTGTCTTGGATGGGATAAAAAGGGAAGGCAACATTGTCTGTTCCCACTGTTTGCTGCCTTCCCTGCCATACCATTGACTATTTCTCCTTTATAATGCCCTGCCCCCCTACTGTGGCACCTTGTTTGAAGCCAGCCAACTATGGATTAAAACCTCGGCAAAGTGTGACCTCAAATAAACATTTCTTCCTTAACTTTGTGTGTCAGGTATTTTTTTCTTAGGAATGAGAAAATAAGACACCTACCATTTAAGGTTGTTAGGAGGATTAAATGAAGTAGTGGGTTTAAAATGTATTTATCAGTTTCATAGATACCAAGACCAAGTGTTACAAACTGGGTGGCTTAAAACAAGACACATTAATTGCTTATAATTCTGTGTCATGCTCCTATAAAGATGGTTCTGAGGTGAATTCCATCCACTCCTTTCTTCTCTTTTCCTCTTCTCTTGGATTGTTTCACTGAGCTACATCCCCAGCCCTTTTTATTTTTAATTTTAAGACCAAGTCTCCAAAAATTGCTAAAAAGGCCAGGCTGCTCTTGAATTTGCATCTTTCTTACCTCAGCCTCCCAGATTATAGGCATATACTACCATGTCAGGGTTAGGCAGAGAGAATCTGTGGTTCCATTTGTGGTTGTGATGCTCCCAGCAATCCTTGCATTCCTCGGTTTGTAGATCTCCCACTCTGGTCACATGACGCTCTGCTCCCTGTGTGCCTTCCCAGTCTCTTCCTCTGTGTGTGTCTGTCCCTATATCCAGATTTCTCTCTTGGAAGGACCTCAACATACTGTATTCACACGGACACAGGTCATTTGGACTTATCTTTGTAAGGGCCTCCCTGTTTCTGATATTTAGAGCATGTGTCACCAAGGCCAACTCTGTTTCTGATTAAGATCAGTCAGACATTTTGGGTTAGGAAATTTCAGTGTATCCTTTTTGGTAGATTTAAGTCAACCCCTAACACAATACTTTACTCTGTCTCAGCTTTGGAGTAAATTCTCAGTAGTTTCTCTTTCCTGGTAAAACGTGTTCTTCTCCCCAAGCAGGCTCTATGCTGAGGCAACAGACTTGGCGGTCTCTGCTCACATGTGCTCACACACATGCAGCTCTGGGAGCCGGTGGCCTCTGTGTTCTCGGAACACCATCATATTGTGAAACTCCACCACGTGTCAGCCAGGAGGTTCTCCAGGGCTCCTCCTCTGGGAATCCTGAGGATGACCATGGGCCTCACATCCGGGTTAGCGTGGGTGATGGCCCACTTGGAGCTGAGGGACAGAGAGTCAGACAGAGCTGTCAGCTCCCAGCTGAGGCCTCTCCCATTTCCCTCCTGTTCAAGAGGGGGAAACTGAGTCGTGACCCCTTGCTCTGCTCACCCATGAATTGTGAGGCAGAGCTGAGTTTCTACTCAGAGCAGTGTTCCTTGGCTAGCATCAGCTTTTCCCTCCTCCACATGAAGATTTTCTTTTTGAATTTCTCTTTGTGTTAGCTGCAGGCCAGTGTTGTTTGACACTAAGACAACATGAGCTTCCCAGGAAGCTCAAAAATTTCTAACAGCCACAGGAAAGAAGTAAAGACAAAGAGATGAAATTAACTAGTCATTTGTTTGACCTGGAATACCCAAAATGTTACTTCTGCATGCCTTGAACGTGTAGTTGTGAATGAGTGTACTGGATTTTTTTCTTACAGAATCTTTGAAGTGTCGTGGCCTTTGCAGCACCTCTTCATTCCAGCTCAAGTCCTCCGCGAGCTGCCTGGCCTGCTGACTGCTGTGTGGGAAGCAGGTGTGAGCCAGCAATTTTTGTGGCGAGTCTGTTTATGGGGAAATGGTAGTGTGTGTACACTGATCATTTCCACCTTCAGAGACATGACTCACTTTAATGCTATCTGTCCTCTCTTGAAATTTTTGATCAAAATATCCTTTGTCCTTTGAAGTCAAGCAGTGGTGATATACAGATAAAGACTTTTTTGTTTGTTTTATAGATGTCCTTATTTTGACAAGGTGAACAGATAGTTGGGAGCACCATAGCAGTTTCTCATTAAAAATACAGGAATGTGTGCACCTATGTGAATATATTTTGCTGGTCCGTCATCAATCATCTAAGATACTCTCTAAGATCAATCTTCTGTAATTGGCACTAAAAGCTAAGAAGGGGGAAATATCTCCATGGTGTAGGGGATGAGCAATGAACACAGAAACATAAGGATCTGTCTTCTGGCTGGCTGCTCCTTCTGTGACTGTAGACACTGGGTGTCCCTTCACAGGGTGGGATAAGGCCTTCCTAGGTCAAGACATTGCTTTGGGCACTTTATTTTGTCCTGGTTTTAGGACAGGCAGTGAGGGAACATTGAGAATTGCTTGTTTTATATCCTGCCCCTGTGTGGGCTATTCCAGAACCTGCCGGTCACACCCTCAGGAGTCACTGCAGGAGCTAAAGTCTGGTTCTGTGAAGTATTTCCACATAAGTGGACAGTCTTGTGTTCTTGGGGAGGGCGTGCTTATGGTGAGAGACAGCTCATGACCTCTGCTTTCCATCAATTCCTGCTTCTCATTTCTAAAAGGTCCTGTGCTTCTCCATCTCCCATGATAAACTCCCTTGGCTCCTGAGGGTCACAGCCTCATACCCAATTATATCTCCCTAATTATCGTGTGATGGTCTGATTGCCGTCTGCCTCATTTACTAGACTGTAGGCTGCTGGAGGACAGGCACTGAGGTATTTGAAGCCATTTACCTGGTAAAAGATAAACCTTTAACTTGAAGGTAGCACAGCACATAGTACCCTAGATACTCTATAAATATTGGTTTAATAGACACAGGGATGCTCTGTGTATCTGGAGGTTTTTTTTTTTTTGAGGGGTTATTTCATATACAGAACTAGGGATAAGTCAAGTCACTTTTGTCCCTTTTCTTACCCAAAGGGAAGGCTTAGCCTAATACTGGGCTCTAGGGCGTATGATCACCCATTGTTCAGAAGTTCTACACTTTTTCAGCATCTCTAACAGAGAAGGTGTCTGGTGAATCTGCGGTGAGCCTGGACTCATTTGCTAGATGATGGGGCAGCCACTTGAGTTTCAGATCCATAGACTGCTCAGTCCCAGTCATATTCCAGTGGATAGTTTCAGCCTCAGATAAGCTTGTCAAAATCAGCTGCATGTTGGAGGGGCTGGATCCATGATTTTGGGAGGTCTCTTCAAGGGTGTGGGTGCTAGGGAAATCTTGTCAGAGCTGCATTACTTGTGACGCTGGCTTCTGAGAAATATAAATTTGTCAGAGGAAGAAAGGTTACATCTTTTCTGTCCAAGGTTGTCAGTGAGTCACTGGCTATGCTGAGAATAGAAACTGGCTCAGGAAAAACATTTCTGACTGTTTTTGAACGTCGCCCAGATATTTGTTAGGTGATGGATACTTTTCTTCATTACTGGGTATGGATCATGGATCTGAAGGGAGAAGCCCAGACTGGTAGAGAAGGCAGTTTAGGCAAGTTGAGGTCTTGCTTGCAAGCATGTTGGCTTGGGTCTATTCCCCCTTGGATCTAGGGATGGTGCTGGAGTGGAGGGATCCATTCTTTGCCAGCCATGTGGAAGCCACAATGCTTTCCACTCCCAGTCTCTTTCTCCACAGATCACTACAGACTTGGCCACATTGACTGGAAGGTATAAGGCTTCCATAAGTATTGATTTAAAAGTATTTGACAAACACAAAGTTTCACAAATAGAATAGCCCCCATGACTGCTTTTTGTTGCCACCATGTTAAGGACATCAGAGGGTTTAGATGGATCCAGTGAGTGGGAAGAGCCTCTTATAAATCCTGCATGTAGAGGAAATAATTCACTTCTCTGAAACTCAGCATTCCTGTCTGTGAAGTGAATCATGTGAATTGTATTCTGCAGGCTTTTTGAATTTTGGTAAAGATGGGATAAGTAAAGTGATGTCCAATGTCCAGAACTGTGGACAGTTTACTTATTTGGACTTACTCAGATTTACCCTCTGCCCTGCCCTGTGGGAATCCACTACTAGGATTATTGCAGACCTCTGTCCCACCCCGAGGGATTTTAAACTACAAGGATTACTGCATTAGGATTATTGACTTTAAGACTTACTGGGACTTACTTATTGGGATTTAAGGATGTCTGCCCTCCCCTACAGGACCTCCAACTACAGGGACTATTGTAAATAATCACCCTGTTTCATACATACTAGGATTATAGGTGTGAAGGCTTGTTGCCAAATAAAGGTGCAGGAAGCTCAGGGTATTAGCCCTTTCTACTTGCTACCACTGGTCCGAGTAGCAAGAGTTGGGCCCAGGCTCAGCCTTTTTCTCAAGGTTCCAGTTCTGTTGTTTGTTGGTTGTTAATCCTTTTGCCGTGGGACTCCTGGGGGCCTGGAGTTTGCCACAAGGGTTCTGACTGCATCCTCTTACTCTGTTCCCACAGTCAAACACTATGAAACACATAAAGCTTCATTTGGCCTGCTTTCTAGTCCTTTCTCTTTCTTCTTTCTTTCTTCTATCCTCTTACTGAACTGGAGAGGACACAGATAAGATACTTGAACCATATCATGCTTTCAAAGGATTGAGAGATGGAAATATATGAATGCAATTCATTGTTTTTATCAACACTGAGCAATTACTATGTGAAAAGTACTGTTCTGTGCGCTTATGTTTATTCATTTGGTCTTTGTGGCAGTCTAGTATTATCCAAAGTTGCTATTATCTTTTTCTTTTTTTTGCATTATTCAGTAAACTTTATTGGTACGTTATATAAACAGCTCACAATCACACACAACATTGGGAATTTTTAACAATATGTGACACAGGTCAATTCTCATTTTCACCCACATCCCTGCCCACCCACCCCTCCCCACCTGCTGTATAAATACTCTTTTATTTTTTTCTGAATCATTTTTATTCCTTCCCCTCATTACGTTCCCACACCAAATTCCTTTTGGATATTTCCCATTCTAAAAAAACTATCATACATTCTAGAACTCCTTTACCTGTACAGGTGTTTATATCAAAGAAAAGATCCAGTATTTGCATATCTGTGTTCTATTTATTTCACTTATTAGTGTGTCCTCCAGGTGTCTCCATTTGCACATAAATGAATCAATCTTGTCATTCTTTATGGCAAACTAATACTCCATTTAATAAAAACAAAACACACCTTCTTTATCCAGTCTCTAATTGATGGGCATTTGGGTTGTTTCTAAGATTGGGCTATCACGAACTGAGCTGCTATGAACAAGGGTGTACATCTATCTTTCCAATGTGATTTTTAAAATTCCTCTGAGTATATTCCAAGCAGGGGTTAGCAGGGTCGAATGGGACCCCTAGTCCTAGTTTTTTGAGGAATCTCCACAGATCTCCACAATGGTTACACAAGTCTACAATCCCATCAGCAGTGGAGAAGGGTTCCTTTCTCCCCACAGCCTCGCCAGCATTTATTGTTGGTTGATTTTGTAATAGCAGCCATTCTTTGTGGAGTGAGATGAAATCTCAGTGTTGTTTTCATTTGCATCTCTTGAATGACCAGTGATGTTGAACATTTCTTCATATGCTTCTTGGCTGCTTTGACGTCTGCCTGTGAGAAGTATCTGTTTATTTCAGATGCCCATTTTTGAATTGGGTCTTTAAACTTGGGGAGGGTGATCTGTTTAAGTCCCTTGTATATTATAGATAATAGCCCTTTGTCTGACAAACAGCTAGTAAAGACTTTTTTCCCCATGTTTTTGGTTGTCTTTTAGCGGTGCCAGTGATTTCTTTTGTTTTGCAGAAGCTTTTCAGTAGGATGAGATCCCATTTGTTGATTCTTTCTGCTGCTTCTTGTGCTATAGAGTTTTATTCATGAAGTCTCTGCCTAAGCCAATGTCTCCAAGAGTTTTACCTAACCTGTTTTCTAGCAAGTTTATTGTTTCTGTTTTAATGTTTAAGTCTTGTATCCATTGTGAATTTAGTTTTGTGCATGGTGAAAGAGATAGGTCTAGCTTTAGTTTTTGGCAGGTTAAAGTCCAGTTTTTTCAGCACCCTTTGTTAAAGAGGCTGTCTTTCCTCCATTGGGGATGTTTGGCTTCTTTGTCAGATAAGGTGGCTTAGTGTATCAGGGGATGTGTCTGGATCTTCTAATCTATTCTACTGGTCCTCGGGCCTGTTACTTTGCCAGTACCATACAGTTTTTATCACAGTAGAGTTTTAAGTTGGGGATTGTAATACCCCCTGCCATGTCGCGGTTGCTTAGAATTGCTTTTGCTATTCTAGGTTTCTTGTGGTTCCAGATGAATTTTTGGATGATTTTCTCTAGCTCTGTGCAGTATGCCATTGGAATTTCAATTGGAATTGCATTGAATCAGTATAGTAGTTGTGGAATTATAGCTATTTTGACGATGTTGGTTCTCCCTACCCAGGAACAAGGGATGTCTTTCCACTTTCTGACATCCTTTCTATCTCATTTTTCACAGTCCTATAGTTTTCAGAGTAGAGGTCTTTCACCTCCTTTGTTAGATTGATTCCTAGATATTTCATTTTTCTGTGTGCTATTGTGAAAGGGATTGACCCCACAATTTCTCTTTCAGTGAGTCTGTTGTTTGTGTAGACAAAGGCTGTTGATTTTTGAGTGTTGACCTTGTATCCAGCAACCCTACTAAATTTGGTAATTAAGTCTAGTAGTCTTTTGGTTGAGTTTTAAGGATCCTCTAGATAAGAGTATCATATCAACAGTAAATAATGACAGTTTAACTTCTTCCTTTCCTATCTTTATTCCTTTTATATCTTTGTCTTGTCTGATTGCTATGGCTAATGTTTCCAGTACTATATTAAATAAGAGTGATGACACAGGGTATCCTTGTCTCGTTCCTGATCTTTGTGTAAAAGGTTCCAGTTTTTGCCCATTAAGTATGATGCTGGTTGTTGGTTTCTCATAAATAGCTTATATTAGATTGAGATAAAGGCCACCTATTCCGATTCTCTGTAGGGTTTTGATCATGAATGGGTGTTGGATTTTGTCAAATGCTTGTCTGCATCTATTGAGATGATCATATTGTTTTTGTCCTTAAGTCTGTTAATATAGTGTATTACATTGATTAATTTATGTATGTTGAACCAGCCTTGCATCCCTGGGATAAATCAAACTTGATAGGGGTGTATGATTTTCTTGATAACTCTCTGTATTCTGTTCGCCAGTATTTTATTGAGGATTTTTGCATCAATGTTCATTAGAGAGATTGGTCTGTAGTTTTCTTTTTTGGTGAGATCTTTTCTGCCTTTGGAATCAAGGTAATGGTTGCTTCAAGGAATGATTTGGGGAGTAGTGCTTCCCTTTTGATTTCATTAATAAGATTGAGAAGTACTGGCATTAACTCTTTTTTAAAAGTTTTGTTGAATTCAGCAGTAAAGCCATCAGGACCAGGGCTTTTCTTTGTTGGTAGGTTTTTTATTATATTTTCAATTTCACGGATTAATATCAAGTTGTTTAACATTATTATATCCTCTTCATTCAGCTTTGAAGGCTCATATGTGTCTAGACATCTATCAATTTCTTCTAGATTTTCCATCTTTTTGGAGTACAAATTTGCAAAGTATGTGTTTACTATCCTTTGGACTTCCTCTGGATCTGTGATGATTTCCCCATTTTTATTCCTTATGGCATGTATTTGAGCCTTTTCCTTCCTTTGTTTGATAAGGTTGGCTAAGGGTCTGTCAATTTTATTTATCCTTTCAAAGAAGCAATTCTTTGATTCATTGATTCTTTGTATTGTTCTCTTTGTCTCGTTCTCTTTGTCTCAATTGCATTAACTTCTGCTCTGATCCTAATAATTTCCTCCCAGTACAAGCTTTGGGTTTGTCTTGTTCCTCTTTTTCCAATTGTCTGAAGTTCATTGTTAGATTGCTTGTTTCAGTTTGCTCTATTTTCTGAGTGTAGGTATTCATTGCTATGGATTTCCCTTGTAGAACTGCTTTCATTGTGTCCCATAAGTTCTTGTATGTTGTACTGGGGTTGTCATTTAGGTGTAGAAACTGTTGAATTTCTTTTGTGGCCCATTGGTTGGTCAACAGAGTGTTGTTCAATTTCCATGTGTTTGTGAGGATCTTGGAATTTCTTTTGTTATTCAGCTCCAGTTTCAGGGCACTATGGTCTG
Organism: Thryonomys swinderianus; assembly: GCA_004025085.1. Classification (NCBI taxonomy): domain Eukaryota; kingdom Metazoa; phylum Chordata; class Mammalia; order Rodentia; family Thryonomyidae; genus Thryonomys; species Thryonomys swinderianus. The sequence goes on along the minus strand of PVIC010007774.1, from coordinate 10,609 downwards.
ATAGTATGCAGGGGATAACTTTGATTCCTTTGCATTTACTTAAGCCTGTTCTATGAACTAGAATGTGATCTATTTTGGAGAATGATCCATGAGCAACTGAGAAGAAGGTATATTCTCGCTTTGTAGGATGAAACATTCTGTAGGCATCTATTGAGTCCATTTGCTCAAAAGTTTGATTTAGCTCAAGTATTTCCTTATTGATTCTTTGTCCAGTTGATCTCTCAATTTGTGATAGTGGAATATTGAAGTCCCCTACTACTGTTGTATTCGTGGTTATCTGGCTTTTCATGTCCACTAATGTTTGTTTTATGTAGTTGGCTGCATTAGAGTTCAGTGCATAAATATTTATGATTGTTTTTTCTTTCTCTTGGATCGTTCCCTGTATGAGAATATAGTGACCTTCTTTATCTTTTTTAGTCAGTTTGGGTTTGAAATCCATTTTATCTGCAAACAAGGTAGCCATTCCTGCTTTTTTGATATGGCGGATTGTTTTCCAACCCTTTATTTTCAGTCTATGGGTTTCCTTCTGAATTAAGTGTGTTTCCTGTATGCAGCAGATTGTAGGATCTTGCTTCTTGATCTAATCTGCTAGTCTGTGTCTTTTAATTGGCCCATTGAGTCCATTGACATTAATGGTTATGACTTATGTGGACATATTCAGAGCTGCCATGTTTCCCTGTTCTTGGTTCTTTTCTTCCTTGGTCTTCCCTTTTCTATTTAGTTTCTTGTTTGCCCCAGTGAGTTCACTCTCCTGGGTCTCGTGGTTATGCGATTTTCTGTGTTTTTTCCCAAGATGTTCTTTAGAATATTTTGGAGTGCAGGTTTTGTATTTGCAAAGTTTTTCAGGTGTTCTTTATCATTGAAGTATCTTATTTCCCCATCTATTCTGAAAGATAGTTTTGCAGGATACAACAGTGTAGGCTGGAGGGTTTTTTGTTTTTGAGACAGGGTCTCATTTTGTAGTTTGGGCTGGCCCTCAGCTCACTACGTAGCCCAGGCAAGCCTTGAACTCAACAATCCTCCTGCCTCTTCCTCCCAAGTGCTGGCACTGTGATATGTGGTATTGACTGCTGGTGGGCGTGAGTCACCATGCCCAGCATTGTATGTGGTTAGTGGGATTGAACTCAGGGCCTTGTGGTTGCGAGGCAGGGGCTGGAACCACTGAGCTAAATCTCTGGCCCTAGCTTGTTTTCCTGCAGTGTTTGAAATACTTCCCACTAGGCTCTTGTGTTGAGTGTGTTGAAAAGTCTGCTGTGATCCTAATGGGCTTCCCTTTGTAGGTGATTTTCTTCCTTTCTCTCACTGCTTTCAGTATTTCATTCTTGTGTTGTGTATCTGGAACCTTGATAATTATATGTCTAGGTGTAGATATTTTTGTCATGGCATTTTGGAGTCCTATAGGCCTCTTTTATCTGCATCTCTATTTCTTTTTCTGTGAAGTTTTTTTGCTGTTACCTGTGACAACAGTTTTTTTAATGTCTTTTGCACTGTCTCCTGCTTCCTCAGTGACTCCAATCAGTCTTATGTTATTTTTCTTTGAGTCATCTAGAAGCTGTTGGATTGATTTCTCATGGTCCCTTGCCCTTTTCCATAGTTTATGTCTTTCCTGCTCATTGGTTGCTATGCTGTCCTCTAGGTCTGAGATTCGGTTTTCTGCTTCATTCATCCTCCTTCGCAAGCTTTCATTCTCCTTCATCACCACCTCGAACTCTGCTTGAAGCTGTTTGAAAGGTTCCATTGCTTCTGCTGTCTTGGATTCTATAGTCTCACTGATCTCTTCTTTAATGATTTCTTTCACTGTGGACAGTATCTCTGTTTTGATCTCAGAGATGAGTTCTATTTCCATTTTACTAGATCTGCTTTAGTTACCATCTCAAAGAGTCCTGGTGTTTGAGTTTCAGTTTTCCCTATTTCCCTTTTCTCTGAATTTCCCTGTGGTGGTGATCTTTGTGTCTGTTTTTTTTTTTTTTTGGCATATTTTCTCATTTCTACTCTTTTGTTGTTACTAATGCTATTTGTTTAATTCCTTGCCTGATCACACGGCAATGTTTGTTGCAGGTCTCTTTTTTTCTATCATCTAGGGCCCTTTGTAAGTGGTACCTTCCTGGGTTGTCCTCCTTGAATCTGTAATGACCCTTGAGAGTTCTTAATTCTGACACATCATGGGAGGTATTTGAACAAACAATCACATCATCTTTGTTACCATAATACAATGAGTGCCAATATCAGCATTAAACACAAGTAAGTAAAATGAAAAGTTTTGTTAATTTCTATTTTGAAGACTTTGAGTTCATGAATTACCTCTATGTCCATATGCCAAAATTTAGAATTAATCGGCAATGTACATACAACATGTAGATCGTAAATGTATCCCCAGAACCCTTTAAGAATAAAAGGTCACTGGGGAATCAGGGAGGTAGGGAGACAGATGGAGAATGAAATAGGCTTAGCAGATTTATAAAGATCACCTAGACTTGAGAGCTTAAAATATGCCAATAGGTAATAGAGGATAAAAGGGCATATATAAAATAGTACCAACTGTATACTGTAAGACCGCTGGAGACTTTGCACACCTTCTTATAACAGTACAGGAGAAGAGATAGGGCAGCCTAAGAGTCTTTTACTTCTGGGTTTTGGTTCTGACAGGAAGATAGGAGAGGGTGTGGAGACGAGGTGAATAGAAGAGAGGGATCTAGGAGTAGATGGCAAAACAGAAGCTAGATTCCCTTGTTGTTTTTTATCTTGCCTGTTCTCTTAGCGCAGCTCCCATGTGGAGAGATGCAGGAAATGGCTCCGGGCTCTTCTTGGGCCTGGGTTGTCACAGTGCAGCTCCGGGGTGGAGTGGAGACCGCCAAAGTTGCCATTATCTTCGATTTGAAGAACATGAAACTGAAGCTCTGAAAAGTTCAGTAATTTGCCCAAGGATGAGGAGTTAGGATGCATGTAGGTGACTGGCTTCAGAGCACACCATGAGCAGCATACAATACAGTAAAACCAAAAGGAAAGGGAAGTCTTAGTCTAGGGAATTCAGGGGAAGCTTTATAGATGAAATTGCAGATCAGCTTTTCTAGAAATTCTGAACCAGGGATTGTGGGGAGTTTTCTAGGAGGTAGGAATTATCATGGCATTCCAGGAAGAACAACCCTGTAGAGGTAGGAAATAGCCTGGAGCACTAAAATAGCCTTTGCTAACCTTTCTGAGCTCATCATAAATAACCTGCAGAGCTTCTCCCTTGTTCTTTTGATACTGTGTCTGTGAGTCTGTTTGTATTACTACAACGCAGCAGTGGAGGTGGGTAATTTATATGGAAAAGTACACAATTGCTCCTAGCTCTGGAGGGGGGATATCCAGGGTAAGGTTCCCACATCATGTGAGGCATTCTTGCTGTCACAGTCAGGAAGAGGGCATTGCATGGTAAGCAGAGCAGCTATGCTGCTCACATCTCTTTGCTCTTTCTTGTGGAGCCACTGACGCCACCACCAAGACCTGACCTCTGGTGACCTCATCTAACCCTATCTACTTCTGCAAGTTGCCTTGGATGTGTGGGACCCCATTCTGTGGGTTGATCCTATGGAGGTTGGAGCAAGTTATTTCTTTCAAAGAAAAATTTGGATGCCACTGAGGAAAATGCATAAATGTGCAGGTATTTTGATTCAAATTAGGCCTGAGACTGGTAGAACCGATTCAGTGAATTCCAGGTGGCCAAGTCACTTTCCTGTAGCCCAAAGAATCTACCTATATTCATGATTTCAACCGGCTTTGGGTGATTTTGTTTTCAGTGAGTGAACACTGTGTGCTGGGCTGTACCCTACACAGTGGGAAATACTCTGCTTTCTCTTTGGACTGAGTAAATCTTTCACTTTTTACCACACAGTGTGGGATAGAGAAGATAATAACATGAGACATGCCCCACCCATCCTGCAGAGTCTGGTCTCTCCTGCATGGTGGCTCCAGTGTTTGACTTGGAAACAGGATTTCATGATCAGTTCTTTCTGTTTAACTTCAAACGTCACCAAAGGACTTCAGATTCATTTTTATTAAGTTTATAAGATAGAAACAACATATAAAGTGTCAGTAGAGGCAGGGCTTTGGGGTCGGGTGGACCTGGCTTTTATTTGGCCTTGCCCTGGGAGCCAGGCACTTTCTAGAAAGTCTGTTTCCTCACCCATCAAATGAGGCTGATTTGACCTCTGCTTTGGGTTTTAGGAGGGCAGAGAGAGAGGATTCAGGCCTGTGTCTGACAGAAATGGTTCCCTGTCACCCAGTTTATCTAGGACTGTCTCACATGTCAGGAATTTCCTTATTAGTGAACAATCTGGAATAGGGGTTGTCATAGATCATGATATGTTTAATACACTGTGGTTATTGACAGCAGCAACAGCATGGTGTCTCACGGGAAGATGGGATTTTATTACTTCTCACAAATGGCTGGGCTTCTCATACTCCACTGGTCCATGTCACTGTCCATTTGGTCACTAATAAGTGGTGCTGATATCTTTTGACTCTAGGTGTATCGGACAGAAATCATGTGTCTTCTTATACTCTTATATTATTCTTTTTACAGCTTTGGAATGTTGATCTCTTCATCCCTTACTTTGGCTCTCTAACTGAACCTACTAAGGATTTATTTCTCTCATCTGTAAAATAAGGACCATTCTGTCTTCCCCACTGGCCTCCTGGACATTTGTGAAAATCAAAGGAAACACCAGGAGTGAATTTGTAGATGGATGGCAAAGAATCTTATTAAAATGAAGAATAGTTTCCTTCTTCATTAGCTATACACTCAAAGATAGGAACAGAGTTTCTACATTCAAGGGGTTCAGCATGGTTTCTGGCCCTCATTGTCATATGTCTACCCGGTAAGAGAAGTAAGAAAGAAGTGAGCCAGCAGATGGGTGTGTCTCCCCCGTGTCACCTGCCTGTGGTGAAGAAGAGTCCAGAGGCTGTGCTGGTGCACACAGTTCCTTCAGGTTCCTTGCCTCTGCCAATTTCAGGGTGCTTCTCCATGACCTGCCTTGTTGCAAGGTAGTTGGAGGTAGGTTCTGCAGAGGATTACAGCTGGATTAACGGCCCATGAATGTTCGATTTCTCTGCCGGCTAAGCACAGTAAATATCGATGATAATGTAATGTTCTCTCTTGTTGGGAGGAAAATGAGGGACAACAGAGAAGGGGGAATTGACCTTTTAGCTCTGAAAGAAAAGAATGTTGGAGGGACAGTGTCCAGTCAACACACACACACACACACACACACACACACACACACACACATACACACACACACACAGTGATACTTCTGCAATGGCCTTCTGAGGGTAGATCTTTTAAGGATACCTTGGACACATCTAATCAAAAGCCCAGCTCCTGCCCCAGGGAAACCTGGCCATACACATGGACTTTAAGTTGCTATAGGATGACATGTAGCTCTTGAGGTGGGAAGTACAGTGGGGCCTACATTTTGAATTTCATTTGTGCACATATCTTCTTTGACTCAAAGGTGCCTAACATGTTTTTAAATTATTTGCTGAGAGCTGAAAGCAGATTTCTGCATCAAAACTGAGATATTTTACTTCTCTAGAAAACTCAGAATATCTAGTGTCCTTGGGTTCACATAACACCTGTCAGCTGAGGTTGAGCTGTGCTGTCCCTTCTGAGCATGTAGAAATCTCTGGGCCCCTATCCCCCACTGTTTTAGGCAAAAGCTTGGTTTTTACAAGGTCAACTGTTCTTTTTTATTGTTTTAAATTGAATTTTTTTGCTATACTTCAGGAATACCTTATGTTCACATTTATCATTGGGAATTTGTACCTGTCCATGACATATCTTAGTTCTTATGTTTTTTCCCCATTCTTCTCCTCTACCTTCAGCCCCTCCACCTCCTTATATACATAAGCTAAAAACTGTTTTCAAAGCAAATGTCATGTAAGTCCAAAAATGCCAAACATACAAAGGTGAAACTACAGTATTTTAGGGGAGCACATGGTCCCACGGCCCTACTGACTCACTAGCCTGGTTTCTGTGGGCTCCAGTGTCCTTTGGGAGGCTCCAGGATGTAAGGGAAAACTGAAGTGCTTTTCTGTATCTGTCACAGTGCCTTCTGATGTATAGGATGGAAACCCAGCGGGGGCTAGCTTCACTGAAAAGTCTCTGTCACTTTGGGTCCTCAGACAGGGCTGGGTTTCGGAGCCTGGGTGGTGTCCTCAGGGATCTGAGCTGGTTTCATGCTCAGGAAGCCTCCTTTTGTATGGGAGACACATGATCATCTGCAACATTCCAGGCTTGTCCTGTTACTACAGCTAATGATCCCATTTGGAATAAAATCTACTTCTTGGTGATTCCAGGAGAACCTGAGATGTGATTCACCAGACAAGTTTTGGGGAATCCTCAACCCAGAGTGAGATACCATGGCAACAAAAAAGGAAGCTGCTCATTGTCCCAGCCCCACAGTGTAGACGATAGGTCTGTGTCTCATGGGCTCAGTGACCAAGAGCTGAGGAAATAACTGGAGAGAAGACACTGTGGACCTTGCTCTGTAACAGACAGCAAGATTGGCTCTGTATAGATTTCACCTAAATTTTCTCTTTATTTTTGAGAATTTGGAGATTGAAAGGGGAGAAACACGCCTGAGGGCCCAAGCCTTGAGCATGGTCCAGATGAAGAGATACATCATAACTTCCTCCCCCGATCCAGGTGCTGCTCCCTTTTAGCACTAGTCCTTTCTTTTTATCTGTTTCTCTGTGATCCTTTCTGATACATCGTGTGGTGACAGTAATCATATTTGACAATAAATCAATCTCAGAACCATAGAATTTTAGTGATAAAAGGTGCCTAAGTGGCCTTACCATTCAAATGAGAAAACAGGCCAAGGGAGAGACTGACTCATACAAGGTCAACTGACAATTCGCATAAGTCTCCTAGAGTGTGCTCGTGTCTCCTGTCTCATTTGACAGATAACCCTATGGCACACACAACTTGCTTGCTGTTTATTTCTAGCATTTCCTTTTCAATGAGATCATTTTATCCTTGCAACAATCCTATAAAGTGCGAGAGGATAAAAAATTATTTATAGGTAAGGGCACAAGTTCAGAGAGGGGAAAGATTTGCCCAAGGTCCTGCAGTGACTTTGAGGAGCAGTATTCATTCTAGAGTACATCTGCCTGGCTCTGGGCTTTTTCTGTTTATTGCATTTGAATTAAATAGTGAATTTATTTCAAGGAACTTCTGTGTAAGTAATAATCTAAATCAACTTGATAGACTGATTTTTATCAACTTTTGCAAATACAGTAAATCTCAGTTCACGGATACTTCTGCTGGAAATGATTTTGTGCACAAACAAAACCAGTTAGTAAAATTTTACTTCCAACATCAAGTGACAAACACAAAGACAGTCATCTTTCCCCAAATCATAAAAAATGTTAAGTTTGTAAACCCAGCTACCATTGTATTACTCTTGTAAGCTGTGTATGGTGTTTAGACACATACAGACATTTAAATCACAGGAATAAAATTTAAACAGTAGAAGCTGAGAGAAATGATATAATCAAATAAGACAAAGTTAAATTCAAGGATTTTAGGATCTAGAAGGGGGTATAGGATAAAAGAAAGAATGATTATTTAATAAGTGAGGATAATGGCATTCAAAATTTTGCTTTAATTTCCTTCAGCTCCTATTTCTGGCAGGTGATAGTGACCATGTGTATCTCCCAGCTGGATACAGTGACACACACCTGTAATCCAAGAATTCTGGGAAACTGAGGCAGGAGGATCAAAAGTTTGAACAGAGCCTGGACAATATAGTGACTTAACAAGACTTTGGCTCTAATAAATAAAATAAAGGGAAAGGAAGGAAGTGAGAGAGGTGATAGCGATACATGAAAGGAAGGAAGGAAGGAGGGAACGAGGGGAGTGAGGGAGGGAGAACAGGAGAAATGGAGTTATAGCTCAATTCAAGGCTCTGAGTTCAACATTGAGGACTTTTGACTTTCTAATTGGGAGGAAATCTGACTCTGGATAATCTTCTGGAAGGTTCTATAGTACTTTTGAGAGTTTGAGCAACACCAGCTACTTGCAGAGTGTGATGGGACTTTTGATGTTACTCAGTAGCAAAGTAACATTGACTCAAGCTCTCACATGATGACTTTTTTTTTTTTGAGACAGGGTCTCGCTTTGTAGTTCCGGCTGGCTCTGAGCTCACTATGTAGCCCAGGCAAGCCTCAAACTCAGCAATCCTCCTGTCTCTGCCTCCCAAGTGCTGGGATTACAGGCGTGAGCCACCACGCCCAGCTCACATGATGACTTTTTAAAAATTTCCTTCGATTCTGATGGGAAAGTCTGTTGGATTCTAATAAGACCTCTACACTTCTTAAGGACTTGCTAGTTTCCTTTTTTAGGCAAAGTATCTGGAGTACAGGCTCAAATCCCTTGGTAGGCAGGTATGGCCAGCATTTAATGGCATGGTTTGGTTTTATGGGATATATTTTTCACATATGAAGAATGATACTCATTTTAAATTTATGAAATGATTAGTGTCTTTAAAAGTTGAATTTTATTCACTAAATATGCATGAATTGATTTGAAAAAAATGTCTTATGTTCATGGTAGTGTAGGTTCTGATAGCTGTACATGGACAGGGTGCTGATGAATGAATTAAGTTGAGAAGTTAACTACGTCCACTATATGGTGTGGGACTTGTTAGAAGTGCCCACTGTGACCTCAGAGGGGCATCAGTTTGCTTTCTACCCCCACTCCAAAATTAGCAATGCAAACTTGAACTACATGCTTCCCATCTCTGAATCTCGGAGTCAAAAGTTTACAGAAGTAGCAATACTTCCTTTCCAAAGATGTTGTGAATATTTTTTTAAATTGAATTCTTTATTGGTACAATTTAAATACATCTCAAAATAACGTATAACATTGGGGAATTTGTACCAGTACATGACACAAGTTAATTCTGATTTTTACCCATATCCCTACCCACCCACCCCTCCTCACCCCCTTTATACATGCTCTTTTATTTTCTTTCTGTATCATATTTATTCCTTCCCCTCATCACATTCCCACACCAAGTTTCCTATAGAAGTTTTCCACTCTATAAAAGCTGTCCTAATTTCTAGAGCTCATTTGCATCTACAGGTGTTCATGCCAAAGAGAAGATCCGGAAATTGTCTATCTGTGATCTAGTGATTTCACTTATTAGTATATCCTCCAGGTGTCTCCATTTGCACCTAAATGGATCGATCTTGTCATTCTTTATGGCAGAGTAATACTCCATTTTGTAAAAAAACCACATCTTCTTTATCCACTCTCCAGTTGATGGACATTTGGGTTGTTTCCAAGATTGAGCTATCATGAACTGAGCTGCTATGAACAAGGGTATACATCTGTCTTTCCATTGTGAGTTTTTAAATTCTTTTGGGTATATTCCTAGCAGGGGGATAGCTGGGTCAAATGGGACCCGTAGTCCTAGTTTTCTGAGAGATCTCCACACAGATCTCCACAATGGTTGCACAAGTCTGCAATCCCACCAATGGTGGGGAAGGGTTCTTTCTCCCCACAGCCACGCCAGCATTTATTGTTGGTTGATTTTGTGATCGTGGCCATTCTTTGTGGAGTGAGATGAAATCTCAGTGTTGTTTTCATTTGCATCTCTCGAATGACCAATGATGTTGACCATTTCTTCATGTTTCTTGGCTGCTTTGACTTCTGCCTTTGAGAAGTGTCTGTTCATTTCAGATACCCATTTTTGAATTGGGTCTTTAAACTTGGGAAGGCTGATCTGTTTGAGTTCTTTATATATTGTTGATAATAGCCCTTTGTCTGATACACAGCTGGTAAAGATTTTTTCCCATGTTGTTGGTTGTCTTCTAGCAGTGCCAGCAACTTCTTTGGCTGTGCAGAAGCTTTTCAGTAGGATGAGATCCCATTTGTTGATTCTTTCTGCTAGTTCTTGTGCTACAGAGGTTTTATTCATAAAGTCTCTGCCTAAGCCAATGTCTCCAAGAGTTTTACCAAGCCTGTTACCAGCAGGCTTATTGTTTCTGTTTTAATGTTTAAGTCTCGTATTCACTGTTTAGTTTTGTGCATGGTGAAAGAGATAGGTCTAGCTTTAGCCTTTGACAGGCTAAAGCCCAGTTTTCCCAGCAACATTTGTTAAAGAGGCTGTCTTTCTTCCATTGGGGATGTTTGGCTCCTTTGTCAAAGATAAGGTGGCTTAGTGTATCAGGAGTTGTTTCTGGGTCTTCTAATCTATTCCACTGGTCCTCGGGTCTGTTACTTTGCCTGTATCATGCAGTTTTTATCACAGTGGCTTTATAGTAGAATTTAAAATTGGGGATTGTAATACCCCCTGCCATGTCGCGGTTGCTTAGAATTGCTTTTGCTATTCTAGGTTTCTTGTGTTTCCAAATGAATTTTTGTATGATTTTCTCTAGCTCTGTGAAGTATACCGTTGGAATTTCAATTGGAATTGCATTGAATCTATATAGTAGTTGTGGGAGTATAGCCATTTTGACGATGTTGGTTCTCCCGACCCAGGAACAAGGGATATCTTTCCACTTTCTGGTTTCCTTTTCTATCTCAGTTTTCAGAGTCCTATAGTTTTCAGAGTAGAGG
>PVIC010007773.1:0-49976 GCA_004025085.1 Thryonomys swinderianus | reverse complement strand
CTTTGTGATCGCAGCCATTCTTTGTGGAGTGAGGTGGAATCTCAATGTTGTTTTCATTTGCATCTCTCGAATGACCAGAGATGTTGAGCATTTCTTCATGTTTCTTGGCTGCTTTGATTTCTGCCTCTGAGAAGTGTCTGTTCATTTCAGTTGCCCATTTTTGAATTGGGTCTTTAAACTTGGGGAGGCTGATCTGTTTAAGTTCTTTATATATTGTTGATAATAGCCCTTTGTCTGATACACAGCTAGTAAAGATTTTTTTCCCATGTTGTTGGTTGTCTGCCATAAGAATAAATTTGAGTCATTTGTGGGAATATGGATACATTTTGAAATCATATTGTTGAGTGAAATAAATCAGATACCCAACCTTAAATATATCATGGTTTCTCTTAGATAAGAAAAATTACAAATAAAGAACAAAATGGAAGATAATAGGAAGTAGGGAGATAGATCTTCCTCAAATGGAAAGGGGATCAAGAGTCAGATGGAGCTGGACATGGTTGGCATACATCTGTGATCCCAGCATTCAGGAGACTGAGGCAGTAAGATCACTACAAGTCCAGCCTGAACTGAATTGCAAGACCTGTTTCAAAGAAAAACAAAAAAAAAAAACATAAAAGAGTTGGATAGAGGGGGAAGGAAGTCAGTGAAAGGGGATGAGAAAAGGAATGAAGATGTGTTATGAACATGTACCAACTCTACACAAGGAATATAGATAATATGTACTGTAAACCTAGAACAATGAACAATGAAAAAAATTTTAATCTAAAATGTGCTACATCTCAAAATCCTTTCATATTAGCTCAGCCAGTAAAGATTATGTGAATATTCCAAAACCCAAAATACTGAAATCTGAAACACCTCTGAGCTCAAGTGTTTTGAACAGAAACATGAACAAATCTTCTAAAAACTGTTTTTTACACTATATAAAATGAGGAGCGGCTAGAGAGTTTTAAGCAGAGAGCACAACATGGTATGACTGTATCTTTAGATGGTTTATGCTGACTGCTAAAAGCACATTGTAGGGCAAAGCTAGGGTGCTGCAAGGAAGAGAGCCTGCCAACGTTTAGGTAGCTTAGGAACAAAGGAGTTTGTGTCTCTCTTGTTTACAAGCCCTGAAATGAATTAGTCACCGTTGCTCAAGCTGATTTATGGACCCAGCTTCTATCTAAGTTGTTCAGTCATCACTTAGCTTTGTCAACGTCTGTAAAATCAAAGCCCAGTTGTCTAGATACATACATTCCAGCATGCAGAGAAAGAAAGGTGTAGAGGCAGCAAGACCCAATGTCACAAGTCCTTGATTCAGAAATGTCACTCACATTCTACTGGTGAAAACTTAATCACATGACCACACCTACTGCAAGGAAAGCTATGGTATGTAGTCTATCCAGACAGCTAGGTTTTCAGGCATATCTCCCTAGTTATAGAAAAAGAATCTAATGGGTCTTGATAGACAGCCAGCAATATCTGACATTGAGGGTTAGGGCAAAAAAGGCAGATGTACCCACCCAAAAATAAGATAGTGACATTGACCACAGTTGTGGCAGAAGACATGGGAAGAAGAAATTAGCATATGAATATGCTACATTTTGAAAGATTTTCTGATTGACTAGATAAGGGTATTGAAGACTTGAACACCTTTGATCTATATGACTTGAAGACAGGAGATGAATAAATGATTGGATGAAAAATATTTCACTGGAGCCAGATATTTCTATCTTCATTCTATTAAACACAGCACCATATCCTGGTGTAAGTAAGACTCCTCTTCTAAAACCAAATTTCACATTTTGGTACTGCTAAATTCTGTGTGTGACCTTAGGCAAATCATTTCATTCTACTAGGTCTTGGTTTCTTTGTCTATAAAATAGAAATGATAGTAACATCCTACCTCATAAAGTTACTTTGAATACTAAGTAAAATAATGTATAGGAACACATAGTATAATGCAGGACCAATAGACAATGCTAAAAAAAAAAAACAGCTCAATAGTCTTGTGGGAATTTCATATGATAATATATATCTTTGTAAAGAATATAACTCAATTAATGGCACATGGAAGAAGTACTTGAGAAATGATATTTATCATTTGTTCAAATGAGACTTTAGAGTTGCCAAAGACCAATTTAGTGACAACGAATTGTATTGGACATAGGCCCGTGAAGAGTATGTCCTCACCATGTGGAGGAACCAAATGAACATGCTCTGTAGGCTGTTGAACTGTTAGAAATATTTTCTTAGATGCCTGGTTTGTAGGTATCACTCATAGTTTCTCCCTGTCTCTATTGAACAAGATCTTGACAATCTCCATCTACTTAATCCACTTTACATGAATGACTGCCTCAATTTGACAGGTTAAAGAATTTTACACAAACCAAACAGCAAGACCTACGAGAGCCACTAGTTTCTGTTTCCTCCATGGTCTTTAGAAACAATGAATTCAAGCAACAGAGTATTATCTCCAGTCTAGAAATGAGGTCTTATTATGACCAACCTAACATAACCTATATATCTGTGTATCAGTGCATGAAGTTTACAAAACACCTTCACATACATTGACATTTTCAGCAATTCTATGAGATATTATGAATTCCTTTACACATTAAGAAACAAAGATTTAACAGGTAAAGAGGCTTGCCCCTAGTCATGAAGCTTGAAGACAATCTAAATGCATCTGTGATAGAGTAGAAAGCCCTTATCCATTGGATTTAACATCTTTACAGTAAAATTCTGCATTTGCATCATCATAGCACGTTTTGTCTTGTCATGATCTATAGTGTTTCCTCTATAGATGCCTAATTCACTCTGGGATCTGTGAATCCTGAGTCCATACTCCAATTTGGTAGTGTTTTAATTGTTCAGTTTGTTTATGCTTTTTTCTACCTAAGAATGGAAGTTCAATCACACATGAGAAAAACATTGCAGAAGGCAATGTTTGTTCCATCCCTATTGTTCAGACTGATCTTCCAGGGAGGTACTTACCTCCTGTCTAACTTCTGTTCAAACTCTGAATTCAAACATTTTACCTTAGAAACTTTGTGCATTTATTTTGCCTTTTCCTGAGCCTGTTTCCTTAACTACAAAAGTAAGATAATGACAGTGTTGACTTCACGGAGCTAAGGTAGGAAATTAAATATGTTTGAAGAACACAAAGCACGTATCAGTCATCTAATGAATGGTGATGTATGATGGAGAAAGTAGTGATAAGAATGTTAACAATCACAATTACAGTTCCCAGACCAATCCCTTATTACCTCCAATAAAACATTTATTTCATTTCTCCTCAAGGCCCTATTTGTTTCTTTAATCTGTTGAACTCCCCTTTCTATCCCACTAATGATAGTTTAATGTGTTACCCATCTGCTATTAAATAAAATACATATATTTTGACAAGGTGCTTGAGATAACCACAAAGAATAAAAACAAAAGGCATATGTCTCAAAGAAAGAGATTTGGGGGCTCTTATTTTGGTTACTCTATCTTTTGCAGATCTTTATCACATCTCCTTGGACCAGGCCAGACTGGTTGTGACTGACTCCAAATGTAAGAGAAAAAAAAAAGCCAGCTTTTGCCAGGTTTTCCAAAAATTGACTTTTTGGCCAAGCAATTTAAACACATTATTTTGAAAAATAAAAGAACAGAAGCAAACAAGCCTTTGTCATTCCAACCTCCCTAGTTCCCTGCTTCCATGAATTACAAACCTACACCCTCCAACACAAACACACATATAAGGCGAGTTTCTCAGGGTACCAGGTAAGCTGTGTAAAAGATCATAATGTGGGCCGGAGATTTAGTTCAGTGGTTCCGGCGCCTGCCTCGCAAGCGCAAGGTCCTGAGTTTGGTCCCGGGAACCACATAGAATGCTGGGCATGGTGACTCATGCCACCAGCAATCAATACCACATACCACAGTGCCGGGCGTGGTGGCTCACGCCTGTCATCCCAGCACTCGGGTGGCAGAGACAGGAGGATTGCTGAGTTCACAGCAGCTTGCCTGGGCTCCATAGTGAGCTCAGGGCCAGCCTGAACTACAAAGTGAGACCCTGTCTCAAAAAAAAAAAAAGATCATAATGTTGGCACCATAGGGCCAGGAGTAAATGTTATGCTCAACACAGAACAAAACCATTTCAAATCTTTTCTTCCTGAGAATATTAGATTCATTATGGCTATTTCTGAACACCTTGATGCCCCATAAGAAATGATAAAATATTTTAGATGTAAATGGATCTTTCTAAAGAAAGATCCTGACTAGGGTTTCTGGCTGTAGTGGACTTTTGCATTTCATTCAGACACTGATAAGTCTTTTTTTGTATAAATCAAAGTGACTGTATGATGTGTTTACCCAAGTGAAACTGACAAGCAAAATGCCATCTTATTCCTCAAGTTATTATTTTTCCTACAGTGTATGTTGTTCTTAGTAACTTCCAAAAAACCTAAATCTGAATAATCTTGGCTCTGAAACAGTACAAGCCTTCCGTTCAAGAGATTATTTTATCCTAGAAAATGGAACTGTTCACGGATCCTATCTGCTTTCAGAATCAAAGGTATGAGGTCAAGTATTAAGCCAATTCAGAAATTAAGTAAAAACTAGAGCCAGCTTCACCACAAGATGGCCGCCTATCCCTGTTTCTAATTCCTTGCTTTCCATATAGAGCATATAAAAATTAATTCCTATAGAGTAGGACAGAAAAATATTGGAAAAAGTATTAGCATCCCAGGAAAAACAAATGAAAAGTAGGTATATATTATTGAAACAGGAAGGAGGCTTGCATGAGTACTTTGATGGAGCTAGAACATCAGGGTACATAAATCAGCTCTGACAGAAGCTCTGGATTTCTGGAGTAGGGAGTGAAATAAGAGGTGGGATAGGTGCTAAAAGATAATTTTCCAGGAGTCAGCCCTCTGGGCTTTCCCTATATCTAAATATCCCATGACTACTGATTTTACATTTTCCACTGAAGGCCCATGAATGATAACCAGGCATTATTACCTTAGTAGTGCCTTCCTTACCCTTATCCAATAACTAGGAAAGTAGACAAATTTAGAGATGAATAGAGATAATAATTTTAGAAAATAATTAGGAGAAAGCACTTATTTCTCACTCCTGATGCTGCTTCCTATGAGTAACTTCCTGTTATGGCTTAGACCTAAAATGTCAACAGAAGGTGTCATCTGTTCAGAGGTAGGGCTTTCAGAAGATGATTTGGATCATGGCAGCACTATGTATTCATCAGTGGATTCATCCATTGATGACTTCATAGCAGGATGTGCTGTTCTAGGTGGGGCCCAGGTTGGGGGGGGGGGTCCAAGGGATACAACCCAGAAGAATGTATTCTTGTTCTCAGCTCCTTCCTTCTTTCTGTGTTTCCTGGCTGACCTGGATTGAACAATTTTCCACCCTCATCCTCTTCTACTATGTTTATTTCTGCTTTGGAGCCAGCTAACTACAGACTGAAACCTCTGATATCATGAACCAAAATAAATCTTAATTAAAGTGTGGAAGTCAGGTATTCTGTCCCAGTGATAGGAAAGTGACTAATATGCTTCCTTGCTTACTTTTTCCAGAGAGGTGAGATTTGAGGGATGACTCTGGTTAGAAAATGGATCCTATTTGTTTTATCTCCTTTATCTCTCCTTATTCTTAGAAGTGAAGCTTTCTACAAAGAATGTGTGTCCTGCTCTGCTCCACCATGCAAAGAACTTCACAAAAACATAACCATGGAGAGAAAAAAGGTGATGTGATGGTCTTATGCTGCCTCTGTTTAGTGTAAATCTGAGAAATATTATTAAAAAGCTCACTTACCCACAGATCTAAGTAACATTCCTTTCAGTTTAACTGGGAATAAAGGGCTGTTTTTATTTCCCATCTGCCTTGTTCTTTTTTTGTAAATATGTGTTTGTTTTGATTTTAAGGTGTAATTTTTTGGACATTTTCCAACTCAAACATCTGATGCACTGAACCAAGAATATAGAGAAAAAACAAGAACTAGAATTATCAGATTAAAATAACAAAGAGAGCTTCTGGGTAGGTCCAGGACACACAGTTGTAGATCTTGGAAATCAATATTTACATGAGATATTGTGAATCTGGCAGCCTATGCAGATTATCATTAGGCCAAGAGTCTACTTTATATCATTAAGCACGTTTTTTATCATTAAGGCTTTATCATTAAGGCTTTTATCATTAAGGCTTTTAAATGCATAAGGCCAAAGTTAATCCCTTGATGAGAAATTTCTCCAGATTGAATTTAAATTCATAGATCATGAACTACAGGCATTTGGATAGACTGGTACCTCTGGCAGGGCTAAAACCAAGAATTCTTAGCCCTGTCATTTTCCCTTCAGAAAATATTGAGCTTCTGTCACAATCAGTAGCAATTTTGAGTACTAGACATATACTTACCTGGGGTAACTTCCCTAGGGCCCATGGATTGACCTGTGTATTCTTTTTTTGTTTGTGCACAACAAATTATTCCCAGACTGAGTGGCCTAAAAAGAAAATGCTTATATCTCCATCATTGTGGAACAGAAATCTGACACAGCTCAGCAGGTTCCCCTGTCTCAGGACCTTTCACAGGTTATAATCCAGGTGTCAGCAAGGACCTCAGACATTTCTGGGTTGAGCTGGGAGAGTTTCTGCTTCCAGCATCACTCAAGCTCACTCCAAATTCCCTGGTGGCAGAATTTGGTTCCTGAAAGACCGTGGACTGAGGTACTCATTCCGTAGTGGGAAGTTCCTTGTTGTATAGTTCTCTATATAGGGCAGTTCAAAACAGCACACAACAGATGGCTTCTGTAGCACAGGCAAACAAGAAGAGCCAGAGGCAAGAAAGCTATACAGAAAAAAGTCACACTTTTTTATAAACTACTGCATAAGTGGCACTCATTTCAGCCATATTCTATTTGTTAAAAGCAAAACTCTTGGGGATTATTAGATAGGAGAAAGGAATAGTGAGGTACAAGGGAGAAAATTATCAGGATGGATATTATCAAAATATGCTACATTCATGTATGAAAATGCCACAGTGAAACTCAGTGTTTTATAAAATTAAATACATAGAAAAAGAAATCAGAATATTCAAAAAAGCAAGATGTTGGGCCGGAGGGTTAGCTCAGTGGTTCCGGTGCCTGCCTCACAACCGCAAGGTCCTGAGTTTGATCCCCGGTAACCACATGCAATGCTGGATGTGGAGACTCACACCCACCAGCCATCAATACCACATACCACAGTGCCAGGCGTGGTGGCTCATGCCTATAATCCCAGCACTCGGGAGGCAGAGACAAGAGGATTGCTGCGTTCGAGGCTTACCTGGGCTACATAGTGAGCTCAGGGCCAGCCTGAACTACAAATCAAGACCCTGTCTCAGAAAAACAAACAAACAAACAAAAAAAGCAAGATGTTAAATCCAGTCCACACATAGGACAAGTTTGTTAGTCATCTTTTCATCACTGTGATAAAAACAATTTTCAAGGAGGAAAAGTGTTTCAGCTTGCCATTTCAGAGGTTTTAGTTCACAGTCACTCACCTCCATTATCTTTGGCAAGCCATTAGGTCCAGGAGTCCATGGCACAGCAAAGCTGCTCAGCCCATAGTGGCCAGGAAGCAGAAAGGGTGAGCCAAGATTGGCACGCGAAATACACTCTTTAAAGGTACACCTCCTGTGACCCATTATTTCCAAAGAGGCCCTCCCTTCTAAATTTCCACCACCTCCCAGGATTGCCACAGGCTGGGAACTAAGCCTTCAATGCATGGCCCTTTGGGGAAAATTAAATATCCATATCATCGCAGGACAGGATTTCACTAATCATGAATTCTAGGAGACAGAGACTGATGGGAGTCATGAGGTGACTACCACATTATTTAATTTTTAATTGGGAATGTGTGAAACCAGTGGTATGATTATCTTGTAGGCTTTATTAGTTCTTTGAATTAGTGAAGACTTAATGTTGAACTAAGAAAAACTCTGAAGCTATGAAGGAACTACATCCATTCCAGGAAGGCAAGATGGGCTACAGTGGTCAAAAAACCCCCGCTCCAGCTAGGTCCTGGAATTTGCTCATTAATATAGAAGAGAATAAGAAAGCTAGTGAGAGTACATTTTTGTCTTTCATTTCTTTGAACTTCCCAAAGGAAAAAAATGTTATTTTAAATTTTAATTTTCTTTGGTCCTTAAGAAATTTTGACTTTAATTTCTCTGGAATTAACTGAAAAGTACAAGGAAATTTAACATTTGGATTCTAATATGCCCCTGAAATGTGATAAGGAAAAGTTATATACAAATGAGTGGTATCATGTTGCTCCATTTTATTTTAGCATCTTAATGTTGTCCTGTGATCTCATTGTGTATCACCTCCTGATAGGCTACCATGACAATCCTGCTGGACATCATTTGAGAATGGAAAGACTACACAATGAATTTTTATCCTTTAATAGGACATAATGCCCACATTCACTTAATTAATACAGTTTTAAGGCACAATGAAGAACCCTTTGGATGTACCACCAAGGACAGTACACACCACAGTGCAGTGATTGTGCTGGAGGTAGGAGTAGCGTCATAAAAGTGGGACTAGTACTGTCCCATCAACTGCTGACCTCCTGCCTCTACAGAAATGGCTCAGTGGTCAAACACAGGTTAAGGAAAAAATAACTTAAGAACGTAAGAGGGGGCTTTTCTTCCCTACTTCACATTTCTTTGCACACAAAAGGCAACTTTCCTGTGGAGAGCAGAGAGTGAAGGAATTCATCTCATTGATAGCACTTGGGACAAAGCATTGGGCCACACATAACTCATCCATAAGTCTGCACATACCTAGTCTTCTTGGGAAATGGCTGATCACAAAGAAACTGTGTTCTATTCTAATTTCTATCAAACAGTAAGAGGGGAACTGTCCTAAAAGAGGTGGCCATGGTGGTACTGACTGCCCCATGGCCAAAGAAATAAGTGTCACTCACTCAGAATCCCTAGAAAATCCACCTGTTCATTGATATAAGCTACATCCTTTACCCCACTACTTACCTATATTAAAGGTGATATTTTACACTCCATGTTCAATCCTTTGTAGTCCTCAGTTGCTTAAAACTCAGGCCAATGAACATGTAATACTGCCGTGCTGACATTGCTCAGAAGCAGAAGTGGCCTAGAGAAAATTGCTCCTCAAAACATCCAAAGTCAGGAAATTATAACAATGAAGCAGTAGAGGGGACACTACACAGGCTAAAAGCAACATCAAAATCCCTAAAATAGGGAGGAGCCTAAAAAGATGAGTCTTAGTCGCTTGGCTGAGCCCTTTTCAGTCCCCTAAATGACGGCTATTCTCAGAACTTCACTTTCCAACTAAAAAGACAATATTTAAATCCTACAAATGCCCACTTTTCGAAATTCTCCTGATTCAACAGCACTTGTAGGTTGAAGCAGAATTGAGACACTATGATAAGTAGCAATATGATCAGTGGCTTATTTGCTCTCACAAATCTGAGTTGCCCGTGGGGATTTTCCTGATACTGGGGGACATGAATTAGCAAATAATGTCTTTCTCTGGGACTGGAAGAGTTTCTGTCATTTTCTTCAAGTTTGTTGACATTTCCCCAATAATTTATGAGTTTCCCTTGATATATGGAAGGATCAATAGCCAAGTGTGTCTTTGAGAGCTAAGTGACAACAAAACACTAACATTCTCCAGTGAAAAGTGCCACATCTCTCTTGTCATGGTCAATATTTGAAGCCAGTGAAGCACGGAAATGAGTCTTTCTGTGCATACTGATGTCTCCCTTGGATGTTCTGAAGCATGGTTCCCTTTCTAAATATCAAACAAGCAGTAGTTTTTCTAAACACCTAAGAAATAATCTTAGAGATTTCAAAGAGTCCTCTTAGGAGCTGCCATGAAAGCAAATAGTAAAAAAGATGTGCTCTATTTCCTCCCTTCTTGAACCAGTAGAATTTTGGTTGTTCTCTTAGATATGTTGGGGTTTCTTCTAATACTTTATTTGAAAAGGAGTCCTACACTTTTAGAAAGTTTTCAAATTAAAAAAAAGAGAGAGACAAATGCTGTGATTTACATTTAAAATGTCACCCAAACATGTTCTTGTGAGGCCAGGGGTGGGGGTGGGGTAGGGAGGGTCACTGAAGGCATGACCTGGAAGGGCATAATATTGTCCTTTCTACTGTCCTCTCTCTGCACCCTGCTGCTATGAGTTGAGCAGTCTTTCTTTGCTATGCCCTTCCACCTTGCCATTGCCACCTTGAAGGAAGCTAACCATGGGTTGAATCACCCAAAACCATGAGCCAAATTAAAACTCTCTTTTAAGTTGTTGGTGTCAGGTATTTTGTTCCAGTGATGGGAAGGCTAACTGATACAGACCACTGGTATCAAAAGTGCAGTCAATGTTTTGACTACGTAGATCAGAAGCCTTTGGAACCTGGTTTATGGAAGATGATTGCAAAAGTTTGGAGATGCCAGCTAGAGAAGATTTGACAATCTATAAGCTAACCTTAGAGAGTGATTCTGACAGGAACACAAAAAACCAGAATTCTCATAGGAAGCAGATAGTAAAGGCTAGATTTGTTGGGCTTCTGATGAAAATGAGGACTATATTGGAAATGGGACTTGTGATCGCATGTATTTCATTCTGGCATATAATTTGTCTACATTTTATCTGTGTTATACAACTGCCAAAATGTTCAGGATATGTATTAGTATTTTTATTCTGATCTACAATGAGAAAACTAAAAGCAAAAATCAGAGCTGAGAGAAAAAAATGGTGGAGCAACAGGCAAGAATAAAATACAGCCTCTCTGGATCTTAGAACTGAGACACCTGAAAAATAAGTTTGGTGAAGAGGAAAAGAAAAGTAGATTACCAGGAATTTGGAGACAGGGAAACTAGAAAGTACACAGAAGCTGGAAAAGTGGAACACAAGAGAGACAAAGGAATATAGCTGTCTGGAAACCTCCCCAGGGTCCTGGGAAGGGAAACTTCTCTTTGCAATCACAAAGGAAATCCAGAAAGGGAGGCACCAGCTCTATGGAGGAGTATGGAACAGATCAGAGAGAAGTCCACGGTTACTGTAAACTATAAAACCAGCCTGAGGTTTTACTCAGAAAGTGACTTGCTCTACCCAGTAGTCTAGAGTTAGAGAAGAAATCCAGGGCAGCACCCACCATATGTGAACGGATTTAATCAGGAGTCATTTGGGGAAAGGGTTAATCAGAGAACAACTTCATTTCAGGATTCTGAGTTAGCCTACCAGTTACTTTATGGGAGAGGGCCAGGCCTCTGGGGCAGGAAGGGCCACCTTAGAAGCTCACAAGCCATAAACCTAGGTGGACAAAACCATGACTTGGGATGCAAAGAGACACAGAAAGTGGGGGTTGCTGAAGTGATGGCAGCCTTAGTATTGATACTGTTGGGCAAACATACTCAGTGGAAGGAGGGGCAGGATTCAACATTCACACAAAAATGTGAGTGTAGAAACAAAATAGGTCTTAATAGTCACTCACTATCTCTCTCTCATGCCTTCTGGAATGAAAGATTGCAGGGTCAGGGGTGAAACAACCGATTCAAAGACACAAACAAAAATCAGGGGTTTGTTTATTATTTTTTTCTTTGTTGGTTTTGGGGGGATTGGGGTTTCTTTCCTTTTATTTTTTCACTTTTTCTCTTCTTTTGCTGTTTTTTTCTTTTTCTTTGCCCTTTGTTCTTCTTTGCTACCTTATCTAATTCTATTGATTCCTTCTTATACCTTCTTGGGATCCTTTACTTTGCTTTCCTCCTTTTCATCTGCCATTACTTAATTTTTCAAAGTTTACTTCTTTTATTCTCACAATACAAATTCATCTATCTTTAATAGTATAATCATTAAGCATTTTTATTAATCTTGAGATAGTAATTCTATGCTATTATTGTGAATTATTTTGTTGTTAATGGAGATATAATTGTTGCATTCAGAAGATACATACTGAGTGCCAATATTTGGTTGGTATTAGTGTTTGTAGCTCTTTTCCTATGCTTCAGGATGCTCCACTATTGGTTCTTATGCTATGTCAATATATACTTTGTCTTTAATGCTATTATTGTTGCTGATTTTACAGCTATTCCCAGGGTGGCATAGTTGTGTCACTATAAACTGCTGTTATGACTTGTATCTAGACACTTCCCCCAAAGCTTTGTGCCCTCACAGATGGCAGTTTCAGTGGTAGCTGTATCTAGGGTATGTAAATATGGATCAAGGGTATTCAAATATAGATTAAGGATGTGATAATTAAATTAGTTCACTGGTTGGTTTAGCATAGCTTTCAGTATGGATAATGGGAAGGCCCATCTTGTACGTGGGTGGCACCACCCAAAAGGCTTGTAACCTTGGGATGAAAGGGAAAGAGAGACCAGTTGCTGTTGCTTTGATGCTTTACTCTTTTTCTGCATTCCTGCCTGCCATGTCATGGACTGTTTCTCCTCTGGGATGCCCCTGTGCCATGCCGCCTACCTCGGAGTCAGCCATTTCTGAACTGAAACTGTGAACTAAAATAAACCTTTCCTCATCCAATTTGTGAACATTGGGTATTTTTTTCCCAACAATGAAAAAGTTACTAACATGTTTGATTTCCTCTACATGGTAATATCTAGATTTCATCTGTCCTATTGACAATATATCAGCCTATTCCTGGAGAACTGAGTACTGAGCTATGATACTGAATCCTCCCCTCCCAAATTAATGCAAGTGGTTGATTCCTGAGACAGAGACAAAGGTCTATTGTTAGACACACCCATCGTGCATCACTGAAAATCAGACACTAGCTGAAGAGATCGCCATACTGGAAAGAAAGTCCATCCATTTAAAGCAACCTGCAAGCATCAGCACACACAATAAAAACAGAAACATGAGAACACAAAGCAACAGAATACCTCTGAGAACTTTCAACTCCCCATAGCCAATACATGGTGAAAAGGTATCAACCAGAATCAAAGAGGTTAAAAATTCTATGGCAACTATGGGCAGCAGAAATGACAAGTGAGAGGCCAGAGTGTAGGAAATAAAGGACAGGGCTAGGTTTAGTGACCATATACTCAGAGATACCTTAAAAATAACTGCAGAACATGAAAATGAACACAACAGCTACTAGACAATACTGAGAAGACTAATTGGAATTAATGAAAAATCAGAAGACAAAACAAGGAGCAAAGAAAACCCTCTTTACATAAATAATAGCAGAAAACGTGCCAAGCAAAGAGAAAGAATTAAATGTACAGATATGTGAGTTATATACAACCCCAAATTACCATGATCAGGAAACAACTTCTTCATGACATCATAATCACAACCCCAGAAGTCCAACAAATGAATAGAATGTTAAAGGCTGTAAACCCAAGATAATTATAGCAGACTTGTCCAAAAAAAACCATTAAAAACAAGAAAAGCTTACAGTAAACCAGAATAATATATCTTACAAAACTATTCCTAAAAATTGGTTGAAAATAATATTTCTACAGCAAAACCACGTAAATTCCTGTGCACCAAAGAACACCAAAAAATTTTCAAGTTTACCCTAGAAAGAAACAAGATAACAATGACAAAGGGTCTAATAGAATGATAGGGGACAGTTAAGTATATGGAGAGAAAAGGGAATTAGCAACAGGAAAATAATATAATAGCAGGAGTAAATCAATAACTTCGAGTAATAATTCTCAATGGGAATAGTCTCAGTTTTCCAATCAAAAGATACAGATTGGCAGAATGCATCAACAAACAAAACCAACAATATGCTGTACCTAGGAATCAGATTTAATCCAAAAAGAGTTTTATGGGCTAAAAATCAAAAGTTGGAAAACAATACTCGATGCAAAAGGAAGGCAAAAACAAACATGTCAGACAAAATGGACAGAAGAGTTGTCATGTTAACTTGACTAAGAAACAACTGCAGGTTACTTTAGCACAGAACTCCAGTTTTTCACTATCACCTTTCAACATCTAAATCCAGCACAGACGCTTCAGCCTTCCCAGGCAGACTCTTATAAGCAATCCTCCCATATTCTCAATGTTGAATGTTATCATGATGTGTATCTCAAATGTATCAATAAATTCAATAAGGGGAAAACGTTTCACAGAAAGTAAAAGAAGTGAAAAGGTGAAATCACAGCAGACACTGCTGAAATCCAAAAGGAAAATAGCAACTACAATGATAATTCAGACTCTAATAAAGCGGATACTTTGGAAGAATTAGACAGATTCCTAGATACACGTGAATTACCAAAACTGGCCCAAGAAGATATAAATATCCTGAGTAACTCTATAACAGGCAACAAAATTGAAGCAGTAACAAAAATCCTACCAATCAGAAAAGCCTAGGACCTGATGGATCAGCAATGAATTCTATGAGAACTTCGGGGAAGACCTAATGGCACAGCTCCTTAAACACTTGAATGGAAGCAGAAAGAAGGGAATATATACTCCCAAATTCAATCCTCCAAGTTCCTGTTACCATGATTCCAAAACTAGACAGGGACCCAACAGAAATAGAACTGCAGACCAATTTCATTAATGAATGTATCACAAAAGTCCTCCACCAGACACTAGCAACAATGCAACAAATCGCCAAAATGATCATATATCATGACCAAATAGGCTTTATCCTAGTGATGCAAGGAGAATCAGGCAAGAGAAATAAAAGGGATATATATGCATAAGAAAGGAAGAAGTCAAATCATTATTATTTTCAGATGACATGATTCTGTACATAGAAGACTCACAAATTCTACCAAAAGATTCATATAATTAATAACTCAATTCAGTACTCATAAAATCAGCACTTATTACAACAATATAAGTATATCCATGTTTATAGCAGCCCAATTCATAACTAAAACTTGAAAGTAGCCTATGTGTTCATCAGCAAATGAATTTACAAATGAAATGCAGTACTTATGCACAATGGAGTCCTGCTGTGCCATAAAGAATGATAAACTGGAGTCATTTGTAGGAAAATGGATGTACCTTGAAACCATAATGTTAACTATAATAAATCAGACAAAGAAGCTTAAATATAACATGCTTTATCTTACAAGAGAGTCCTACAATATAAAGTAGAAAATAAAAGATAGAAAGCAGAAAATACAGAGATATTTTGCAAAAGGAAGGAGACCAATATATTGGGGGGGTACAGCAAGGGAGGAGGAGAGAATGGAATGAAAAATAATTAAGTGTTATGTACATATACTAATTTCCAATAATAAATTTTATCATTTTGTACTGCAAACATATTCTAATAAAAATAAAAATATTGGCCATTTTTAACAAGATATTGGTACTTCTACAAAGTGTGTGTACTTTTCAGTTACACATTTTTTGATTAGGTCTTTTATTTTGGGAGTCTAATTATTTTACTTCCTTACATGTTCTAGATGTTAGTCCTCTGAGCAATAGCTTTTTCTTTTGCCACTCCGTGGGTTTTGTCTTCACTCTGTTAGATGTTTCTTTTACTGTATAGAAACCTTTTAATTTGATGTGATCCCACTTGTTCATTCTTGGTATTATTTCTTGTGTCATGTGTCTTGTGTTCAGAAAGTTCTTGCCTATATCTGTGTCTTCAAAAGTTGTACTTATTTTATCTTGTAATAACTGTTTCTAACATTTACAACTTTGACCCATTTTTATTTTAGTTTAGCACACAGTAAGATATATGGATCTAGACTCAATCTTCTGCATTTGGTCATCCAATTTTCCCAGCACCATTTGTGAAAGAGGCTATCTTTTCTCTAGTGTATATTTTTGACTCTTTTGTTGAGCATTAAACAGGTGTTTGTGTTGCTTCTGCTTCCTCTTTTCCGTTCCATTGATTGACATGTCAGCTTTTGTTTTGGTAGCATATTGTTTTAATCAACCAAACTTTATAGTATAACTTCAAAGTCAGGAATTATGATGCCACTTGCTTTGCTTTTAGTATGCAGCATTGCTTTTGCTATTCTAGCTCTCTATTGTTTGAATATGAATTTTAGAATTATTTTTGTAGATATGTGAGAAATACACTTGATATAAGTACAGCTATTTCCAATATGTTGATATTATCTTTCAATCTTCTGATAAGCTTCTCAATTTCCATTTTCAGAGAGATGTAATTTTTGTTTTTGAGATAGGGTCTTGCTTTGTAGTTCAAGTTGGCCCTGAACTCACTATATACCCCAGGTAAGCCTTGAGCTCGCAGCAATCCTCCTGCCTCTGCCTCCCAAGTGCTGGAATTACAGGCATGAGCCACCACACGCAGCATTGTTATATGTGGTACCAGAGATCGAACTCAAGACTTTGCACTTGCCAGGCAGACACCAGAACTGCTGAGATAAATTCCTGGCCCCCAGAGCGATGTAATTTTTGTTGTAAAAGTATTTCACTTCTTTGGTTAGTATAACAACTAAGTATTAAATTTTTTATCCTATTGTGAATGATGCTGTTTTCCTAATTTCCTCTTCAGTGAGTTCATTATTACAGAATAGGACTGCTACTAATTTCGTGTACAGTGATAACTTGGTTGTCAAATGGCTCAGTACTCAAACTTTCCACTATTTGAACAGCAAAGTTTAAAAAAAATATCTGCTCAGGGGCCGGAGGGTTAGCTCAGTGGTTCTGGCCCCTGCCTCGCAAGTGCAAGGTCCTGAGTTCAATCCCTGGTAACCACATACAATGCTGGGCGTGGAGACTGACACCCACTAACAATCAATACCACATACCACACTGCCTGGCGTGGTGGCTCACACCTGTAATCCCAGCACTCAGGAGGCAGAGACAGGAGGATTGCTGAGTTCCAGGCTTGCCTGGGCTACATAGTGAGCTCAGAGCCAGCCTGAATTACAAAGCGAGACACTGTCTCAAAAAAAAAAAAAAATCTGCTCAGTGTTTGTAACTCTGCTCAATAGTGAGCCAAAATCCAACTTGAAAAACCTGCACAGGTTGAGAGTGAGTGACACATCATATTTCACTATAGACACAAAGCGGTGATGCTTCCGTTTAAGGGCCACTCCTACCATGACAACATGGGAGTGTTTCTGGTAGTGTGTTAACATATTCATCACAGTGTGCTCCTTTCTGTTGCCATAAAATATCCTAACCATCACTCTAAAGAAAGTTAGTGATACCAGCAGTAAAGCCAAGAGAAAAACTGAAAGTTAGAGAAGAAAATTATTGTGAAATCTGTTAAAGTCCTGAAGAAATAAATTTATTAATATAATTTAGGAACTTAGATCCAATTATTTTGTTCTTCATTATTTCTTATGGGGAAAATATGTTTAGTTTTGAATTTTTCAGTGTGCAAACATGAATTAGGGATGAACTGAGTTCGACAACCAAGGTATCACTGTACTTATCTTGTATCCTGAAAATTACTGAATTTATTTTTTTATTGAGTTTACTAGTACATTTTAGATATAACTTATGATCCCATTCATCATTTAGAATTAGCACCTGTACATGGTATATCTTCTTACTTTTTCTTGTTTCACTGCCTTTCCTTTAACCCCTCCACCACCCTTACATAAATAAACTGTTTCTATTTTTTCTTCTTGAACTTCAAACTTTTTTACCCTTCTTTCCTTTCTCCTGCCACCCCTTCCAAGTTCATCCACACCTCTGAATATTTTATTCCTATTTCACAAAATCTGCTATATATTTTGTTTCTCTTTTACAGCAGCTACATGCACTTCAGAAACAATTCAGTATTTTGAATTTGGATAATTCTAGGAAACCTTTCGTGGAGTTTTTGAATCTTGCAAAGAGAGAATCATGTCTTTGTAAAAATGATACTTTGTTCTTTCGTATATGTATCTTTAATTCCTTTTGAGAATTTGTACCACTATAGACATAATTCTCATTTTTCCCATTCCGTTACGCAACTTAAAACCCCCACCCCCCTATATACGTAACCTTTGTTGCCTTTTTCTACCATCAAAATTTTTTTCCTTTCTTACCTTTATACCCCATTTCCCTTTCAATATGTACCATTTAATAATATCTATCATACATTCTAGAACTCATTTACATCTTCAGTTTCTCATGCCAGAGAAAAGACATGACATTTACTCATCTATGACCTATTTATTTCATTTATGAGTATGTCCTAAAGGTCCATCCATTTGAGTATAACTAATTATAATTTTTATGGCAGAGATATACTCCATTTTATTTTTTTAAACCCACATCTTTTTTTAATTGAATTGTGTATTGATACATTTTATATACAGTTCACAATCACACTCAACACTGGGGAATTTGTACCAGTATATGACAGAAGTTAATTCTCATTTTTACCCATACCCCTACCCACCCACAACCCCACGCACCCCTTATATACATGCAATTTTTCTTTCTGAATTATATTTATTCTTTCCCCTCATTATGTTCCACAACCACATTCCTTTTGAATATTTCCTAATTTACAAACTCTATCATACATTCTATAACTCATTTACATCTACAGGTTCTCATACCAGAGAAAAGATATGGTATTTACATATCTGGGATCTATTTATTTCACTTATTAGTGTGCCCTCAAGGTGTATCCATTTGCACATAAATGAATGAAGCTTGTGATACTTTATGGAAAAGTAATACTCCATTTTATAAAAAAATATATACATATATATCTTCTTTAGCCAGTCTCCAGTTGATGGGCATCTGGGTTGTTTCCAAGACTGGGCTATCACAAACTGAGCTGCTATGAACATGGGTGTACATATGACTTTACAATATGATTCTTTGAATTCCTTTGGGTATATTCCTAGCAGGGGAATGGCAGGGTCAAATGGGACCTCTGATCCTACTTTTCTGAGGAATTTCCACACTGATCTCCACAGTGGTTGCACAAGTCTACAATCCCACCAGCAGTGGGAAGGGTTCCCTTCTCCATGCAGCCTCACCAGTATTTATTGCTGGTTGATTTTGCAATAGCAGCAATTCTTTGTGGAGTGAGATGAAATCTCAAGTGCATATTGATTTTATCTGCATCTTTCGAGTAACCAGTGATGTTGAACATTTCTTCATATGCTTCTTGGCTACTTTTGCTTCTGCCTCCAAGAAGTGTCTGTTCATTTCAGCTGCCTGTTTTTGAATTGGGTCTTTAAACTTGGGGAGACTGATTTAAGTTCTTTATATATTCTAGATAGTGGCCTTCTGTCTGACAAACAGCTAGTAAAGTTTTTTTCCCATGTTGTTGGTGGTCTTTTAGAGTGCCAGTAGTTTCTTTTGTTGTGCAGAAGCTTTTTAGTAGGATGAGATCCCATTTGTTCATTCTTTCTGCTAGTTCCCGTGCTATAGAGGTTTTGTTCATAAAGTCTCTACCTAAGTCAATGTCTCCAAGAGTTTTACCTAATCTGTTTTGAAGCAGGTTTATTATTTCTGTTTTGATGTTTAAGTCTCTAATCCATTGTTATTTTAGTTTAGTACATGCTGAAAGAGATAGGTCTAGCTTTAGTTTTTGGCAGGCTAAAGCCCAGTTTTTCCAGCTTCATTTACTAAAGAGGATGTCTTTCCTCCATTGAGGATGTTTGGCTCCTTTATCAAAGATAAAATGGCTTAGTGTATCTGGAGTTGTTTCTTGATTTTCTAATCTATTCCCCTGGTCCTCGGGTCTGTCACTTTGCCAATACCATACAGTTTTTTTTTTTTAATCACAGTGGCTTTAGAGTACAGTTTTAAGTTGGGGATCATAATATCCCTGCCATGTCTGGGTTGCTTAGAATTGCTTTTGCTATTCTAGGTCTTTTGTGATTCCAGATGAATTTTTGGATTATTTTCTCTAGCTCTGTGAAGTAAGGTGTTGGGATTTCAATTGGAATTGCATTGAATCTGCATAGTAGTGGTGGGAGCATAGCCATTTTGACGATGTTGGTTCCTCCTACAGAGGAACAAATGATGTCTTTCCATTTTCTGATATCCTCTTCCATCTCTTTCTCCAGAGCCCTGTAGTTTTCAGAATAGAGGTCTTTCACCTCCTCTTTTAGATTGATTCCTAAATATTTCATTTTTCTGGGTGCTATTGTGAAAGGGATTGACTACCCAATTTCTCTTTCAGTGAGTCTGTTGTTTGTGTATAGAAAGACTGTTGATTTTTGGGCATTGACCTTGTATACAGGTACACTACTAAATTTGGCGATTAAGTCTACCAGTCTTTTGGTTGAGTTTTTAGGATCCTATATATAGAGAATTATAACATTGGCAAATAATGACAGTTTAACTTCTTCCTTACCTATCTTTATTCATTTTATTTCGTCTCGCCTAATTGCTGTGGCTAATATTTCCAGCACTATATTGAACAAGAGTGGTGACAGCAGACGTCCTTGTCTCATCCCTGATCTTAGTGTAAAAGGTTTCAGTTGTTGTCCATTTAGTATGATGCTGGATATAGGTTTCTTGTAAATAGCTTGTATTAGATTGAGATAAAGTCCATCTATTCTGATTTTCTGTAGGGTTTTGATCATGAATGGGTGTTGGATTTTGTCAAATGCTTTTTCTGCATCTATTGAGATAACCATATGGTTTTTGCACTTGAGTCTATTAATATAGTGTAGTACTTTTTTTTTGAGACAGGGTCTTGCTTTGCAGTTCAGGCTGGCCCTCAGCTCACTATGTAGCCCAGGCCAGCCTGGAACTCACCAATCCTCCTGCCTCTGCCTCCTGAGAGCTGGGATTACAGGCGTGAACCACCATGCCTGGCACTGTGGTATATGGTATTGACTGCTGGTGGGCATCAGTCACCACACCCAGCATTGTATGTGGTTACCAGTATTGAACTCAGGGCCTTGCACTTGCAAGGCAGGCACTGGAACCACTGAGCTAAATCTCTGGCCCTACATTTTCTTATTTAGGTATGTTAAACCAGCCTTGCATCCCTGGGATAAATCCAACTTGATCATGGTGCATGATTTTCTTGGTAACTCTCTGTATTGTGTTTGCCAACATTTTATTGAGGGTTTTTGCATCAATGTTCATTAGAGAGATTGGCCTGTAGTTTACTTTTTTGACTGGGTTTTTCTCTGCCTTTCGAATCAAGGTAATGATGGCTTCAAGGTATGATTTTGGGAGTACTGCTTCTCCTTTGATTTCATTAAAGATTTTGAGAGGAAATGGCATTAACTCTTCTTTAAAAGTTTTGTAGAATTCCACAGTAAAGCCATCAGGATGAGGGCTTTTCTTTGTTGCTGGGTTTTTTATTTTTATTACATTTTCAATTTCACAGATTGATATCAGCTTGTTCAACATTTTTATATCTTCTTTGTTCAGCTTTGGAAGTTCATATGTGTCTAGAAATCCATCCATTTCTTCCAGATTTTCCATCTTTTTGGAGTACAAATTTTCAAAATATGTGTTTATTATCCTTTGGACTTCTTCTGGATCTGTGGTGATTTCCCCATTTTCATTCCTAATAGCGTGGATATGAGCCTTTTCCTTCCTTTATTTGACAAGGTTGGCTAAGGGTCTGTCGATTTTATGTATCCTTTCAAAGAACCAACTCTTCAATTCATTGATTCTTTGTATTGTTCTTTTTGTTTCCATTGTGTTAATTTCTGCTCTGATCCTTATAATTTCCACCCTAGTATGAGCTTTGGGTTTGTCCTCCTCCTCTTTTTTAGTAGTTTGAGGTTCATCATTAGATTGTTTGAGTTTGCTCTATTTTCCGGGTATAGGTATTCACCACTATGAATTTCCCTCGTAGAACTGCTTTCATCGTGTCCCATAAACTCCTGTATGTTGTACTGGGGTTATCATTTAATTGTAGAAACTGTTTAATTTCTTCTGTAGCCCATTGGTTGGTCAACAAAGTGTTGTTCAATTTCCATGTGTTTGTGAGAATCTTGGAATTTCTTTTGCTATTCAACTCCACTTTCCAGGCACTATGGTCTCATCATCTTCAGGGGATAACTTCAATTCCTTTGCATTTACTTAAGCCTGTTATATGAACTCCAATGTGATCTATTTTGGAGAATGATCCATGAGCAGCTGAAAAGAACATATATTCTGACTTTGTAGAGTGACATATTCTGTAGGCATCTATTAAGTCCATTTGTTCAAAAGTTTGGTTTACCTCAAGTATTTCCTTATTGATTCTTTGTCCAGTCAATCTGTCAATTTGTGACAGTGGAGTACTCAAGTCCCCTACTAATATTGTATTAGTGGTTATCTTGCTTTTCATGTCCATTGATGTTTGTTTTATATAGTTGTGTGCATTACAGTTTTGTGCATAAATATTTATGATTGTTATTTCTTTCTCCTGGATTGTTCCCTGTACAAGAATATAGTGACCTTTTTTGTCTCTCTTAATCAGTTTGGGTTTAAAATCTATTTTAGTTGCAAACAAGATAGCCATTCCTGCTTTTTGCAGTTTCCTGTGGCATGGAGAATTGTTTTCTATCCCTTTATTTTCAGTCTATGCGTTTCCTTCTGAATTAGGTGTGTTTCCTGTATGCAGCAGATTGTAGGATCTTGCTTCTTCAATCTGCTAGTCTGTGTCTGTAATTGGCCCATTGAGCCCATTGACATTAATGGTTATGACTGATATGGACAGATTTAGAGCTGCCATGTTTCCCTGTTCTTGGCTCTTTTCTTCTTTGCTTTTCCCCTTTTCCATTCAGTTTCTTGTTTTCCCCAGTGAGTTCACTCTGTTGGGTTTCATGGGTATGGAATTTGATGTGTTTTTTTTCCAAGATATTCTTTAGAATGTTTTGGAGTGCAGGTTTTGTACTTGTGAAGTTTTCAGGTGTTCTTTGTCATGGAAGTATTTTATTTCCCCCTCTATTCTGAAAGACAGTTTTGCAGGATACCTCAGTGTAGGTTGTAGGTTGTTTTCTTGTAATGCTTGAAACACTTCCCTCCAGGCTCTCCTTGCATTGAGTGTTTGTGTTGAAAAGTCTGCTGTCATCCTATGGGCTTCCCTTTGTAGGTGATTTTCTTCCTTTGTCTAACTGCTTTCAGTATTTCATTCTTTTGTTGTGCATCTGGAACCTTGATAATTATATGTCTAGGTGTAGATATTTTTATGTCATGGCCTTTTGAAGTCCTATAGGCCTCATTTATCTGTATGTCCAATTCTTTTCCTGTAAAGTTTTCTGCCATTATCTCTAACAACAGTTTTGTTTGTCTTTTGCACTGTCTCCTGCTTCCTCAGTGACTCCAGTCAGTCTTGTGCTATTCTTCTTTGAATCATCTAAAAGCCATTGGATTGATTTCTCATGGTTCCTTGCCCTTTTCCATAGATTATGTCTTTCTTGTTCATTGGTTGCTATCCTGTCCTCTAAGTCTGAAATTCAGTTCTCAGCTTCATTCATCCTACTTCACAAACTTTTGTTCTCCTTCTTCATCTCCTGGAGCTCTGCTTGAAGCCGTTTAGAAGGTTCCACTGCCTTTGCTATCTTAGATTCTATCATCTCGCTGATCTCTTTTTTAATGAAGTCCTTCACTAGTATCTTTGTTTTGATGTCAGAGTTCTGATTTCCATTTTACTAGATCTGCTTTTGTTACCATGTCAAAGATTCATGGTGTTTGAGTTTCCATTTGCTCTACTTCCCTTTTCCCTGAATTCCCCTGTGCTGGTGATCTTTGTGTCTGGCTTTTTAAATTTTCCCTCATTTTTACTCCTTTGTTGTTAATAATGTTATTTTAATACCTTGCCTGGTGTCTGGGAAATGTTTGTTGCAAGTCTTTTTCTATTATTCAAGCCCTTTGGAAGTGGCACCTTCCTGGGTTGTCCTCCTTGAAACTGTAAGGACCCTTGAGAGTTCTCATTTCTGGTCTTTTTCAGCACAGCCCTGGAGTGGAACGGGGGCCGGATGGCAGGCCACTGCCCTGGGTGCAAGTAATCGTGAGGACCTCCTTTGTGATCAAGGTCCCAGGCCAGTGAACTCCCCTGTGCACAATTCCATCTCAGTGCAGGTCTGGTGTGGAATGGTGGCCAGCCAGCAGGCTGCTGCCCTGGGTGCAGGTAATGGCACAGGCCTCCTTTGTGGTCAAGGTTCCCAGTGAGTGATCTCCCCTGCGCAAACTTGCATAGTCCATCTCAGCGCAGCTCTGGTGTGGAATGGGGGCAGCCCAACCCACATCTTCTGTATCCAGTCTAGAGTTGGTCATTTGGGTTGTTTCCAAGATTTAGCTATCACAAACTGATATGCTATAAACATGAGTGCTCATATGTCACTATGACACAAATCTTGTAATTCTTTTGTATATCTCCCCAGCAGGGGAATAGCAGAGTCAAATGGGACCTCTAATCCTAGTTTTTTGAGGAATCTTCATACTGATCTCCACAGTGGTTATACGAGTCTACATTCCCACCAACAGTGGACAAGGGTTACTTTCTCCCCACAACCTTGTCAGCATTTGTTCCTAGCTAATTTTGAAACAGCAACCATTCTTTGTGGAGTGAGATGAAATCTCAGTGTTGTTTTCATCTGCATCTCTCAAATGACCAGTGATGTTAAGCATTTCTTCATATGCTTCTTTATTTCTTCCTCTTGCTTAATTGCTCTAATGTTTCAAGGAGTATGTTGAACAGGAGCAATGAGAGAGGGCATTCTATATTGTTCCTAGTTTTAGTGAGAAAGCTTTCAGTATTTCCCCTATTTAGTATGATTATAAACAGAATTTATTAGATTGAAATATGGATTTTTATCATAAATACATGCTGGATTTTGCCAAAGGCTTTTTCTGCATTTATAGAGAGGATCTTATGATACTTGTCTTCATTTCTATTTATATGATGAGTTATATTTATTGACTTTCTCATATTGAACCATTCCTGCCTCATGGTGTATGATGATCTTTTTGATTTGTTACATTCTATTTGCCAATATCTTGCTAGTGATTTCTACATCCATGTTCATTACAGAGATTGGCCTGTAACTCTCTTTTTGGTTGAATCCTTCACAGGTTTGGGGATTATGGTAATGTTCGCTTCTGAGAATGGCTTTGAAAATATTCCATCCCACCTGATTTCACTAAGGTATGAGAACTGGTGTTAGATCTTCCCTGAAGTTTTTGTAGATTTTGGCTAAGATTCCATCAGATTATGGCTTTTTTAAAGTTAGTAATTATTGTTATTATTATTGCTTCAATTGCAATATCTGTTATTGGATTTAAATAAATGAAAACATTTTCAACATCACTGGGCTTTATGGAAATGCAAATTAAAACTACATTGAGATTGCATCCCACCCCAGAAAGAATGACTAACATCAAAATTCCAAAAATAACAAATGCCGAGGAGAACGTAGGGGATAAGGAACTCTTCTGTCTTGTTGATGGGAATATAAACTGGTATAACCACTACAGAAATCAGTGTGCAGTTTTCTCAAAAACCTGAAAGTAGAAATTGCATTTGACCCAGCTCTTACTTCCCCTTTCTAGGTATCTCCCCAAAAGCCTGAAAATAATCATAGTACAGGGTTATCCATGTTTATAGCAGCACAATCTCTAACAGATAGACTTGGGAAATAGTATATACATCCATCTACAGATGTGGAAAATATGGTTTTCATATACAATAGAGTAACACTCTACCATAAAAAGATAAATGGGGCATTTATGGGTAAATGCATGCAACTTGAAAGCATTCTGTTCGATGAAATAAGTCAGATCCATAAGATTAAACATTGCATGGCATGGCTTCTCTTATGCACATGAAAGAAAATAGATAAGTAGGGAGAAGTTCAAATAATTCTCCAAATTATTCCATTGCTTATATTTTAAAATATATGATAAGTTGTTTCATTTATACTACTAGTTTCTCTTAGTTCATTGAAAAGAAAGGTTTGATCTATTATTTGTTTCTTCTTTGTAAGAGTCTTTTTCCACTATGACTTGTAGTCTGAGTGAATATTTTTAAGATTATGATACAGAGCACATTAACTATTATTATTCTCTTATCATGTTTCACATTTTAAAATTTTTCATAAAATAAAGAGTCTGAAAATAAATAAAATAAAGAGCCTAATGATTTGAAAAATATGTAGCTTCACCAGAAACTAAGTACCTGTAAAATGAGGCACAGGAGATTATGTTTGTTGAAAGAATAGTATTGAAAAGTATAATAGAGTACTACTCTGTTCAAAGAAAGATGAAAGGGATATTTTTAGATAAATAGATGCATATGGAGACCACAATCTTAAGTAAAATAAATCACACACAAGTTTAAATATTTCATTGTTTATGTCAGAAATCCAAAGTATACATAATGAGAAAAATAGAGGACAGATATTAGGAAGTAGGATGAACTTCTTCAGATGGAAAGGAGAAGAAATGAGAAAATGCTTGAAAACTGATACTTTGTAAGACTTTTATTAATATTGAGAAGAAATATTTTTCAACATATGATACAAGCAACACTTTACTAGGTATTACCAGTATTTACCATTTACTAGGTAAATGGCATTACTACCATTTACTAGGTATGATACAAGCTACCCTTCTACTAGGCATTTGAGGATCAAGAACGTATGAGTTTTCCATTTTTTATGTAAATACTTTTTGAGGTATGAACCCCACATAGACACAATGGGACCTTATGGGCACAGATTCAAGAATCAAATTTACCCTATGGGAGAGCTCAGAAAATTAGATATAGAATAGGTATCTGTGAATATAAAGAAAGCCTTAGATTTTTGAGAACTTACCAGGGCCTAGTCCTACCCATTGAAATCAAAATTGATGGCCTGTGTTGTCAGTAGATTCCAAAATGGCTTGCTACAAATACACATCAATAAATAGGGGTTGAAACCAAACTAGGGACAAAAAATGTTTAAAAGTAGGAAGTAGATTCAGCTGGATACAGCTAAAGCCAGATGCCAAGTTGGAGCCTGGACTGAAAAGATACCAAGGCTCTGGAACTCAAAGAAGGTAGTTCTTTGAGAGCAACAAAGTGAGCAGAAAAAGACAGAGCTACTGCCATAAACACAGTGTGACGATGACCTCCACTTCTGCCTCCTAGAGGTCTGCTCTAGGTAAATCACTGAGAGAGAGGGATTTAAGATGTAAATCAGATAAATTACATGACATACAGCTGCTAACAATGTAATCTGGAGTCAAACTGCAACAGTGCACATTCCAGTTCTACTACTTACTGGCCTTGTTATCTTTGCCAAAAACTTAATCTGTGTATACTGCCTTCATCATTACATTATTGCTACACTGAAGATTACATGAATTAATACATCTAAAACTCTTTGGATAGTACCTGGAACCATAAATGCTAGCCGTAATCATCATGTCGTTCACCTTCTTAAAACTTCCCAAAAGTGCCTCATCATACTTAGAATGAATCCAAAGTTTGTACTATGACTATGAAGATCCTACAAAAACTGGCCCCTACACACTTCATGATTTCACATCCAGTCATTCTTTCCTTGCTCAACTCAATGCATGTACACTGGCCTCCTTGCTGGTACTAGAGTGCACTAGACAGTTTATACATATCTATATATAATGTATGTATGTATATGTGTGTGTGTGTGTATAATTGGTCATTTCATTTGTTCATTTTACAAATATGTGCTGAGTACCTACTATATAACAGTAATTCTTCTATATACTTAAAATACATCAACTACCAAAGCAGATGAGCATATATCAGTCTGTACTGTTTTTTGAAGAAATTTATGTCCTCCTACCTTTATTCCTCAAATATTGTTTCCCTAAGCAAATCAGAGCTAAGTAAAAATTGACTTGGAGCAAAATGGATCCAAGCAGTTAAGAAAGAAAAGTGTAGCCTGGAGATATATTTGTGATGCTTAGTGGTAGGATATTTGCTTAGCATATATCAAACCCTGGGTTCCATCCCTAGTAAGAGAGAGACAGACAGAGACACAGAGCGAGACAGACAGACAGAAACAGAGAGACACAAAGACAGGAAAACAGACAGAACAGAGCTGGAGTTCTGGTTTTCCATATGAGTGTCACATTTCCGAAAGTAGGCTGGACTTTTTTTTTTTTTTTTTGAGACAGGGCCTCAACTTTATAGTTCAGGCTGGCCCCGAGCTCATTATGTAGCCCAGGCAAGCCTCAAACTCAGCAATCCTCCTGCCTCTGCCTCCTGAGTGCTAGGATTACAGGCCTGAGCCACCACGCCCGGTGCTGTGGTATGTGGTATTGATTGCTGGTGGGCGTGAGTCACCATGCCCAGCATTGTATGTGGTTACTGGGGATCGAACTCAGGACCTTGCGCTTCTGAGGCAGGCCCTGGAACCACTGAGCTAACTCTCTGGCCCAAGCTGGACTTATTTAAGGGGCCTGAAACCTCAGGACAGGGCTAATTACCTAGCTTGATATTTGTCAAGCCAGCACTGCAAGAGGCTGCAGAACCGACTGGTCTCATCCTCCCTGGGCAAAGCCCATGTACAGAAAATTAATCACAATTCTTGTAGCCAAATGCATCACTGAGGGGCTTCCATTCTACTTCATGCACATTTGGTAGCCCAGTAAGTATGTAATAAGCCAACAAGTCACTAATGAAGGAGCTATTTGTATTATTTTAGAACAGGGACTGAAATATTTAGAAATAGGTAATGGACTTCTTATTCATGTAGACTGAGGGGGGAAACCCACAGTTTTTCTCTTTATAACTAAACTAATCATGAGTTTCAGTACTTCTTTGCTTTCATGAGTGAATAAGAACACAGATCACTGTGCCAAGCCAATAGGAGCCCAAAGCGCTCCTGAAATAGGACTCAGATTATTCCCCCCAGACAGTCCATGGCCCCTGTGCTCGGAGGCTGTGGCAGGTGACAAGGCAGAGTGAGCACACCTCCTCAACACCCTAGGTTTTCAGAGCCTGCAAATGCTGAGGAATTCAAGTCACAGGAGCAATCTGAGGGCTTCCGGACTAGAAGAAGGGGTTGAACCAATAGCTCAGAGTAGCTACCTGCTGTAAACCCTGAAGGGCCACATGCTCTACTGGCTTCTTTCTCCTTCCTTATTTAGCACTAAGCAGCAAGTTGAGTATCTGGTCCCATCCCCCACTGTCAGGCAGCAAGTTGTAAATCAAGCTTACTATTTATGGAAATATGGTAGTAAATCTTTGAGGCCAAAAATATTCCATCTGCATTATATCTATAAACTTTCTATTTTGCCAAGTGTATATTTTTAATTATATAAGCACTACATGATATGTTCTTATAAAAATTTGGACATATAAAAGGCCCCCTTGACCACTGGCATCTCTTTTCCAATTAAAAAAATAGTAATTAGTTTGTTAAAGATCCCTCAAGTTCTTTTCCTATTCATCTTTGCTGCTAGGTATGTATATATCCAAACTTATGAAACTGTTTCTGGATTTTTAAAAGAAATAGTATGAAGTTACATATAGTTTCTACTTGCTTTTTCTCCTTAATAACATGCCTGGGAGATTTTACCTGTTGGTAGATACATAGGTATCCTATTCTTTTTAACTGATCTGTAATATTCCAATAGGGTTATTGTTCATTTAATCAGTTATCCTTGGCAGGGAATGACATTAAGTCAATTTGATGCTGCCAAAATATTCTTGTACATACTTCTGTATGCAAATATTCAAATGTGTCCATAAAGGAGATATGTAGGATTGGTATAATTAAAACAGAACATACATTTTAGATTTTAATAGATACAGCCAAGAATTGATTGTAGAAAGACTGCCAATTTA
The DNA here is from genome assembly GCA_004025085.1 of Thryonomys swinderianus. Lineage (NCBI taxonomy): Eukaryota > Metazoa > Chordata > Mammalia > Rodentia > Thryonomyidae > Thryonomys > Thryonomys swinderianus. The sequence continues at coordinate 20,335 of PVIC010007773.1, read as the reverse complement.
TGGTCCTCAACAGTAAATTAGAGCATCCACTTGTCTGCACTCTCAGTTAACATTTAATATTAACTGTTTTCCCTTTTGACTATCCTGATGAGTGAAACAACACCTAAACTCGTCAATTTATAATTCCCTGATTAGTACTATAGTCTAATATATTTTCAAAAGCTTAATGAGCCTTTAACTATTTTTTCCTAACTGCTGTCCACACTTCTGTTTGGCAGTCTGTTGGTAAATACTGTCTCATTCTGTATTTGCTTGAAGCAAGGTCCAACTCTACTGAGGCCATAAAGTATGTCATAAGTACCTAGGCTACAACACAGAAGAAAAGCCCCTATTTATATTTTTAAGCTCTACATGGCTAAAAGTCCAGATCTCTGAACTTATTTGAATCAGATCTCACCAAAATACAAGTGTCAAGAGGAGATCATAGGTGAGGGGCCCTGAGAAACAAATTCTGTGCTAGGATTAAGTGACTGACTATATGATCATCAAGGCCCACCTTGAATTTCTTTTGTAAAGCTGGAAAAACTTGCCTTCACTAAGACTTGATTTTCCCTTTTGAATTCTGTTTTTCTATGACTGCCACACTGTGACACACAGCAGCTACTCCCTGCATTATTTCCTGTCCTTTCCCCAAGACTACAGTCATATTCTCTTATGATTTTTAACATGATTTACCTATAGAAGCACTTGTCTATAGTCTCTAGAAAATACGCCACCTGCTGGGTGTGGTGGCTCACACCTGGAATCCCAGCACTTGGGAGGCAGAGACAGGAGGACTGCTGAGTTGGAGGCTTGCCTGGGCTCCGTAGTGAGCTCAGGGCCAGCCTGAACTACAAAGTGAGACCCTGTCTCAAAAAAAAAAAGAAAATACGCCACCTTTCAGGACTATTATTCAAAATATTTAACAACTGTATGTCCTAGATGCAGACCAGTAGGATTGGATGCCTAGCATCATGCTATAATCAACTGTCTGAATGCTACTACTTCTTATAATTTCTTTTTCATAATATTGACTACCAGGCCCTGTCTCTAATATAAAATCAGCTTTTTGGCCCAAAACTTAATTTATTCATTCAATATACATTTATAAAGAAGCCTCAATGTTCCTTTTTTTTGGCATTGTATTAAAGTAGGCTCTCTCTCAACATCAGCACTGTTGACATTTGGAGAAGGATAATTATTTGCTGTGTGTGGCTGTCATGTGCAGTGAAGGATATTTAGCAGCATCCCTGGCCTGTCTTCATTAGATGCCAGTAGCACAAACTTCTCCCAGGTCAAAAAAATAAAAAATGACTTCAGACATTGTCAAATGTCTACTGGGGGGATATATTACTGATGTTCGAGAACCACCATATTAAATGCTAAGGGGATACAGGAGGAAAACATTTCTGCCCTTGGTGAAATTACAGTCTCATTTAACATTTCATTCAATATATTGGTCTGTCATAGTTATACAGCCCAAATATTCAGTCTTCAACCAAAGATAATAGAAGCATTTTTACCTTGAGAACCTTGCCCCTAAGGTAAGATACACAGGTAGTGAAAGAAATAGACCAATGTTTATAACCTTTACAAATAGAACCTGAACCACAAATGTACCTTTTAATGCAATAGCTGAGTACTAAAGAATTGTGACTAAATTCAACTACATTTCCCCACTGACAGAATGTAATAGCTCAGAATAATTTTTATCTCTGCCTGATTCTAAATAGATACAGGCTCCTTAGGCTGTTATATTGAGATCACGTGTGGAAAGCAACTGGCCCAGTTCTAAGTACTTTCCATGGATTATCTCATTCAGTCATCACAACAAGCCTGTGAAGTAGATGCTGTTATAACTTCAGTTTTAAATATGAAGGAACTGAGGTGTGGAGAAGAGGCCCAGGGTCATATAATTCTTTAATGGTAGACTCAGAGCCCAAATTCACAACCACTAGTAGCACAGCTTCAGTGAAGATAAAGACGAGAATAGGCAAGAGAAAAAACAAATAAGCTTATTTCCTACCTCCTTCTGTGAAGTTGAAGTGGTTCTAGTACCAAAAGAATCATATTACAAATGTCCCAGACTAGACCAGCGTGATGGTGCACACCCATAATCCTAGCACTTAGGAAGTTGAAGCAGGAGGACTGCCGCATGTTTGAGGCCCGTCTGGCAAACCTATTAAGTTCAAGGCCAGCCTACACTACACAGTAAGATCTTGTCTCTCTCTTCAATCAATCAGCCAGTCAGTGTCCCAGACCACTTTGGAACTTGATGCTGAGCACCTTAGTAAGGCGCAGCACCACTGGAAAGTCATCAAAGTACATCCTGAGAGGGGTCATGAAGAGAATAGGAACTAGGAACCTGGCTCAAAATCAGAGAAGCAAGAAAAATACTGTCTATTCAGTGCTCTGTGCTTGCAAGAAAGAGAACCTCTTGTGCAAGAGGACACTGAAGATCAGAAGTGCAAGAAACCCAGGAACTACAATAACAAGCAACTATCCAAGAGAAAATCCACCAAAAGTCAGTCTTTAGATAGAAATTTCAAATCATCTTCCACCAAAGATAAGCATCTCCACTGTACTTAAATATTTTTCTTCCTTAATCTTCATGCCTCTGCAATGCAGAATCTCCAGTGATTTGATTTTTGCTGTTTGCCAAGTCCACCCAAATTTACTATGCTAGGTCAGTAAAAGTAGATACAATCACTTTTGATATAATATGACATGTGTATTCCTTAGATTTACTGCACTATGCAAACTTGCACAATAAAACCGCAAGGCCTATGGGAACTGGGTTGGCAGAATAACAACAAAGATACCAGTGGCATGTTAAAGACCAAGTAGAAATGGCAACACAGTTTTATGTGTGTGAGTGTTTAAGAAATGCATAAGCAAACAATAAATATGGAACTTGGCCTTGAAAACTTCCGAAGTTTGTTTGTGGACATAGATATTGTAACTCGTGAGTCACTGTGAGGAGGGTTCTCTCTAATCAGATGGAAAGTTAACACATCCTCAATAGGTGTGGCTGGTACCTGTTGGAGGTGTATGTTTTATGTATTAGCACACAGCTCAATTGAGCTGGGTACAGTTTTCTGCATTCACCTCACATTTCTTGCTGATAGAATCATGCTCAAGCAAACATGAAATTCATGCTATGCTCAAGTTTTTCCATAGTATAACAATAGCATTGGAACAGATTTACATGTTCAAAACAGATATTATAGCAGAACTAACTTATCAGGGTTTAACTAGGAAGAGGTGGAAGCCAGCACCAGAATGCAGTATTGAGGATGCTCGGTCTCTAATGAAGTCTCTAGACCACTTTCCTGTGTTACTATACAGGCATATACTTGCAACTAAAAGATCTTTTTATATTTCCCCTTTTGTTCCAAGATCCTAAGGCAAAATACTGTAGGATTTGCACTTCTTATTCTTCCCCCAGTGTGAGAACACTAAGGTGGGCCTGCTACTTCCCCAAACAGATGGAGAAGGAGGTTTGGGAGGGATATTTGGCACTTACAGAACCTTCACATCAGCTGATGCTCAGTAGATCAGCCAGACTACTGGACAGAGACACAAACAGCAACAATTTTTTTTTTTTTTTTTTAGCATTCTACAACTGATTTATTTCAGTTCACCTTATAGTTTTAAGGTGCATCTGTTTTCCTGCAAATGACTCTTAATTTATCCTTTCTGTGTCCAGGTAGCATTATATTGTGCATATATGCTGCATTTTCTTTAACCATTTACATATTGTTCTTCTACTTTTTTTAAGGTTTTTTTTTTCTTGCTCCATTTTTGTATTGGTACATTGTATATACACATCATGATCACACTCAGTATTGGGATTTTGAGTGGCATATGTGCACACATGTTCATAGCAACTCAATTTGTGATAGCTAAATCTTGCAAACAATCCAAATATTCAATTTTTTTATTATTTCCCTTGATTCTGTGCTTCTGCGTATCTGATTCCCTCCACCTCGGGTAATCTCCCCCTTGTGGTGGCTTTAAAATTACAATTACCCCTCTGTCTATAACTTCCACACCTCCAGATTCAAACAACTGTGGACTGAAGAAAAATTTCAGAAGTTTCCAAAATGTAAAACTTGAATTTTCCATCTACTAAGTACTATGCTGAACCCAGGAGAATGAAATGATGTGCAAATCTACCCTGCTGTAGGATTCTACCACTTCCCAGCTCCTCCTGTTCCATATAGCACTGGTTTAAGTGAACATTCTTCACCATCTATCTCATGTATGTACTACATTAAAGGCCTAGGAGGTTTTCCTTTCTACTGAACACATAGACTTTTTCTCATAATTATTCAAAATGAGTCAGTGACTATTTATATTCCATTTTCATTGTCTTCAGTTATGGTAATCTAAAGATGATATAAAGTATATAAGAGGATATGTGTAGGTTACATGCAAATATTATACCATTTTACATAAAGGACTTGATCATCTGAGGATGAGGGGGTCTTGAAATTAATCCCCCATGGGCATAAAGGAATAACTATACATCTACAAGTTCTGTAATGTCAAGAGATGGAGTTCAATCAATTGCTCTGCTATACATTTTGCAACTAGTCCCTTATTTAGAGCCAGGTGGAGACAGAAAAAAAAAGTGGAATTTGGCCCAACTCTGTCTGAACCATCAGATCCATCAGAAGAGATTCTCTGCCCTTGGATGTTTAGATACCGTGGGCTCCAACCACCAGCTACTGCTACCATTGATACAGGATTTCTTAGGAGCTAAAGCATAAGAAACCAGGAAAAAAAAATAAAAAGGAAAACAAATGGGAGATTTTCAGGCTAAATGTCAGGAGTGTCTTTTACATTCTTCAAAGCAGAATTAGGTCAATCTTTCTGAAATATTCTCTGTCTTCCCTCTCATTCCTACACTCAGGTCTCTAGTGTACTGAGCTCAGGCCAAGGGATACAACATGAAAAAAAATCATATATTCCCTTGATTCAGTGGTACTTATAAGTTCTGGTTTGTTCTCAATCTGCTACTGTTTACTTGTTTGACTTCACAGTGTTCCACTCATTTAGACAAGATTTTATAAGTGTACACACACAGTAAAGAGGACAAGATAGAAAATGTTCACTCCATGTAACACAGAACCAGAACACCATGGTTGGTGCTGTACTGGAATTATCTCTTTTTTTCTATTTCCTCCTGGGAGATAATTGATAACAGAGATTTAGTATATCTCCCACACATATTATATAGCTTGGTATCACATTGGTGATTAATAAATTATTCTGTAAAGAATGGTAGAGTAAAGGCCCTAACAAGGAAATTTATCCATTCCCAGAATCCAAAACCAAGGAAACCAGTTTAGAAATTTGAGCATGGAGTAGAGCTCCTACTAAATGGAAGGAGCACCAATGTCCTGTGCATTACTGTCATTTTGTCCACAGATGTCCTCTAATTCCACTGTCCTTTCTCTGCCATCCACTAATAGCTGCATGGTAGAGATTTTACATACAATATAAAGGGAAGGGTGTATATCAAAATGATCATCAACCATTAAATTCTAATGAGCAAGTCCATCCTTCATTCTTAACTCAATGCTAGGCACAGGGAAAATACAAAAGAATACAGCATCAACCCTGCTCTCAAGGAACACATGGTTATAATAATTACAATTTACAAGACAAACTTACATTAAGCAATAAAGACGAAAACTGAAGACACACTATAGGGAAATATTTAACTATGCAGAGCCCTGCAGCGGTTTAAAGAAGTGCCAATTGGTGTGGTCTGGCACCGTTACAACAGGAAGGAGAAGGACTTAAGATGCTCTCACACTGGGTCAGCGTATAGTAAGTGCAGATCATTTCAGACAGAGTAAACAGCCAAGGCGAAGGTGAGAAGACAAGGAAAGACATGAAGAACATATGAGCCTGACTAGAGAAAAGAGAATATTTGATGATGCACTGAAAGCATAATGTTCTATATCTATTGTTGTATGTTGACTATACCATCCAATAATATTAAAACTGTGGGGCCAGAAAGGATCTTCACTTTTCCAATGTTATCCAGTGCCTATGGCCCCTACTCTTGTGTCTATCCAGTTCTACTTTTCTCCCAAAACATACCTACATGGTAAACACCATGCCAGCCTTTTTCTCAGTTGTGCTGATCCACTTGGAATTGTGCTATTCAGTGTTTCTCTCCCAGGACTTTTTAAAGAAGAATCAGAGAAAAACTCTCTCTTTGCGGAAGTTGCTAGGACATCACATGGAGAGAGACTGCACACAGAATAAAGCAAAGAAAGACCAAACAGGGCCCCCAAAATGGAGCGATGAGTCTAATGATTCCAACTGATCTCTTGAATCAGCTCTTCCTGAAGTTGCCCTGTTATATAAAACAATGAACTTTATTTTTAATCTGCATTAATTGTTTCTTTCATGTCCCACTAAGAGTCTTAGATAACACAGCCCTTATCCACGCCCTCCTCAAAAAGTGGTGAGTCAGACAAAAACGTTTGAGTCTCTAAATTATAGGGCAATGACTTAATTCTGAGGCAGCCCACTACATCATTAAACAGTCCTAATCGAATGATATTTGTTGTAATAAGTTAAAATTTGCATCCATGTTAGTTAATTTTCATGGTCCTACTTCTCGCTTCTGCAGCAAGACATGACAAAGGCACGCTCATTTGCAAGCAACTTTATGTCTTTCCTGAGAATAGGTACACTCAACTTCTTTACCATTTTTTTTTGGTACATTATATAGACACATCACAATTACACTCCACATTAAGAACTTGTACCAGTATATGACACAACGTAATTCTCATTTTTCCCCCTCCCCTCCCCACCCTACCTCCCCCCTATATACACAAGCATTGTTTCCTTTTTTCTTTCTTCATTATTCACCCCTAAACCCCATTACCCTTTGAATATTTACTATTTCACGATATCAATCATGTATTCTAGAAACACTTATAACTTGTTTCTTATACCAGAGAAAATATATGATATTTACACATCTGTGAGGTATTTATTTAACATTCTTTACATGGCATAGTTTACATGACTTCAAGTTCCCTTACCAGCCTGGTCACTCAGCTTTGAATGGGATCCAGCTTATAAAGTGTGTTACTCAAGACTAAGTAATGTATTCTGATGATGGTTTGACCAATATATATTAAAATAGTGCTATTAATCACCTCGCATACTATTATCTCTGTAGTTCTTAGTGATAGTTTCCCATTGGACTCAACTGGAAAGCTTTAAAAATACTGATTCCTAGGGCCGGAGATTTAGCTCAGTGGTTCCAGCACCTGCCTCACAAGTGCATGGTCCTGAGTTCGATTCCGGTAACCACATACAATGCTGGGCGTGGTGACTCATGCCCACCAGCAATCAATACCACATACCACAGTGCCGGGAGTGGTGGCTCACGCCTATCATCCTGGCACTCGGGAGGCAGAGACAGGAGGATTGCTGAGTTCGAGGCTTGCCTGGGCTACATAGTGAGCCCAGGGCCAGCCTGAACTAAAAGCGAGACCCTGTCTCAAAAAATAAAAATAAAAAATACTGATTCCTAAGTGCTGTCCACAGTGTTTCCTATACCACTGACTGAGTTGAAATGTGAGAAGCCAGTGTGTGAACTGCTATATTAATGTATCTTAACACATAGCCACATTTCATAACTAACTTATATTTAAGCTCATTATACCTTAGAAGTACTAAATCTTTCTCACATGTGCCCTACTAAGATACACTCTATATCTTAGCAATAAGTTTCTTGGAACTTCTATCAATATTATTTTATCCTATGTCTATTAAACTTCATCCTGAAATTCAGTCCATTCACCACACTTGTTGAAAAATAGAAAAGGTTAAATCTGGTATCCATCATGCTTACTATCCTTCTACAGTCCTTTTTCTACTATCCTTCTTGTTCTACTATCCTTTTATTTTTTTGACAGAGTTTATGTTATAGCTCAGGCTGGCCCTGAGCTCACTATGTAGCCCAGACAAGCCTCGAACTCAGTAATCCTCCTGCCTCTGCCTCCTAAGTGCTGGGAAGACAGGCGTGAGCCACTATGCCTGACATTATGGTATGTGGCACTGATTGCTGGTGGGCATGTGTTACCACACCTGGTATTGTTGTATGTGGTTACAGGGGAATGAACTCGGGACCTTGCACTTGCCAGACAGGTGCCAGAACCACTAAACTAAATCTCTCTGCCCTACAAGTCAATGGGCTTTTAAAATATCTTCAACAAAATCATTAATAAAAGTACTTGACAGAAATGACAATTGACCTGTGTCACATATTGGTACAAATTCCCCAATGTTTTGTGTGATTGTGAGCTGTGCATATAATGTACCAATAAAGTTTACTGAATAATGCAAAAAAAAAGTACTTGACAGGACACATCTGAAAGCAGAATCTTATGACTAGTTAATAGAAGCTCTGCTCTTAACACTGTCCAGGCCTGTACCCACAGCCTGTGTCTATGTTCCTTCAATGAACTATTAATTGACATAATTGTGTAAGTGAGGCCACAGTTTTATACATTCAACAAAGATATGATGAAGTCTTGCTACATGACAGGATGACAGTCATATACATACATTCTTCAGGGCCTCCAAGCAATGACTTCTATCAAATAAGAGAATGTAGTTTATATTGCATGACTTCTCAGTAAACCCATGTCAACTCCCACTGATCTTTGCAAACTTTTTTACTGCAAACTATCTTTTAATAACAATTCCAAAAATCACTGCCTGAGATTGGCTGCAAGATTGTCAAATTGTGACTTATGCCATCTATCATCGCTTCTTTTCTAAACACTGGAATAGCATTTCACCATTTCATGTTATCCTACACGCTGGTCGAATTCCAAGTTCAATTTCATTAGCTCTTATAATCTGTAGAGGAACCCAAAATGCAATGTCTATAATTCTATCCAACTTGCATTTTTTTGAGACAAGGTATCGCTTTTGTAGTTCAGGCTGGCCCTGAGCTCACTATGTAGCCCAGGCAAGCCTTGAACTCAGCAATCCTCTTGCCTCTGTCTCCCCAGTTCTGGGATTATAGGCGTGAGCCAACATACCCGGCTATCCAACATGCATTTTCACATCTAAGATATCTCTGTCCTGTTGATGTTAAGACTCCCAAATAACTAGCCTCTCCTTCCACCCCATTCTGCTTCAGATGTGAGCACTATCAACACTAGCAATCATCAAAATATCCCATTAGGGAACTAAAGAAAGGCTCCCTTCCCATCTTGTCTCAATAATCTTTTCCTTCTTTGTTCAGTGTATTCACTATCATTGTGCTTCTCTAGCAGAGGTTGCCAAGTTGGGAGTGGGTGGGAGGGAATCTGTGTCATCAACTTTTATGTGTGGCTGTACTCTAACTTGAAGTGTTTTGCTGTTTTATCATTCTCTTTGAGCTGGGAGCAAAGAGAGAGCCGACATTATTATTTAGTAGGGGCTGCAATTGAAGATTCTGGGCAGAAAGCAGAATAAGGAGTAGAAGAATATTCTTTTGTTCACCCACAGCTGCTTGCTTTTTACTTCTCTATTTTATGTTTAGATCTTGCCTGTGAAATGCTTTCATGTCTCTCTCTTGCCTTCTTTCATGTTCTCCATGTCTTTTCTGCCACTTTCTGCTTCTCAAATATGTTGTCATATTATGCTCTTATAGTGAAGCTGAGCATCTCAAGTTGATCTAAATTCATTCTTTTTGTTACTTTCATCACAATTAGATAGCATTTGTTGAGCACTGTTGGGGAGAGAATTGACATGAGGAGCAGCACTGTTGTGAACATGTTTGTTCCTGTGTATGTCGACAAGCAAATTCCATGTTAGGTGCCAGTGTGGCTCAGCTTCCACTCTCAGGCACCTGTTGCTTGCAGAAAACAACTCCTTTTTTGTCCTTGGACTTGCTCTTATATGCCTACTGCTGACCTACTCTGTATTCAGGACTTGGGCCTGTGTGACACCTCTTCTACTACTCTTGTGAAGCAGGCTTTGGTGTAGGGGCAGGGGATTGGCCTTGGTCAACTCAGCTCCATCATTAATTTGTTGTGTCTTGATCCAGCCATTCAACTTTTCTGAGCCTATTATTTCATCTGTTGTTATTACAGTAACAATAACAAAAAAAAGCACGCTAGGCACATGAGATTATTGTGAGCACCTAAGTTATATGAGAGAATTTCAAAACTTATCATCAATAAACTAAAAGGACCAGGCTTCAGAGTTTCAAAACCATTATATGTGCTGCCTATGGATGTAAAATGTAATTAGTAATTAAAACTACAGCAAAAATATTTGAGAGATGACCACCTGCCAGCCATTACACTCAAACTTGCATTCACGTCATATATATAAATCCCTGGGCTTTAGTCCTCACTATTCCAAGGACTTATTCTGCAACTCTGGCCAAGTCACCACCACAGATGATGAACTACAGGGTGCCTACAAATCTTGCCCTGTATGTGCAGAAACTGGTGATAGAAAGGGACATAGCAGTAATGCCAACATGAGAGGAGTTGGTATCTCAGTTCTTCCTTGCACGTACTGTTTGAGAGGAATTATTTTTCATGCCAATGATTGTGGCTGGCCTGGTTCTTATGGTCACTCGGTGTGCTGGTTTCTCTACTGATGGGGATGGAGGAGATGATAAAAATGAGCACCAGCTACTCTGCGACCTCCAGATTCCTACCACTTCCAGAGAAACATCAGGGAATGATGCTTCTGGCCTTGATTCCAACAGAATAACTCTCTTGAGGCCCATCTCAATCTACATCCCATTAAGTACTCTTTAAAATGTCTATATGCTGATCTCCCACCTCAGAACCCAACAGGCAAGGCCCCATTATTAAGAGCTGAGACAAGCGCTACTTCTGCCCTTTGTTGCAAAGCCTCCCAAGGCAAGGCCACACCTCACTGTAGCTCTTAAGTCACTCTACACTCCTCTGTGAAATGGTTACAAAGGGTGAATGTTTTCCAAAAGACTACCCAAGTTGTGCGATAAGAAAGTCTACCTATTCAATGTGAAATAGAAAATATTCAAAGGGAAATGTGGTGGAGGAATAAAGAAAAAATGTGATGGTAACTTAAAAAGGGAAACAAAGCGTATGTATTTAGAGGGTGGGGAGTTGTAGGGTGGGTAGGGGAATGGGAAAAATGAAAATTAAATCATGTCATATACTAGTACAAATTCCTAATATTGAGTGTGATCATGATGTGTATATACAATGTACCAATAAAGATAAGAATTTTAAAAACTGGTAGAGCACATATTATTATACTCATAGAATGACCAAAAAACAAACAGATGGAAAGAGTGTGACATCATGGAAAGAAAGTACACACTTTGGATCCAGACAAATGTAGGTTTAACTTCTGACTCTACTCATTTTTAACTCTAATGTTAGTTTTGCTGACCTGTAAAATGGGGATGAAAGAGTCATACCAGGACAAAATCAAAATAATCATATAAAGAATGTAAAGAATTCCACCTAACTCAGTCAATATCAAAAGAGTTCTCCTCCATTGTAAATCTGCATTAATTAAGCTAATGAGCTGAAGGATGCGTGTAACCATAATTACACTTTTCTAGGCTCCACAGTTGTCATCCTAAAAATACCATCAAGAATAAAGGAGAACTGTCTTATTTTCACAGAACATGAGGGTTTGTATAGCTGGAAGAAAGCATTTACACTAGATTTTTTCATTATTCTCTCGGCCATGTAGTCTACATTTGATCAAATAGAACAACCCTAAGAAGTCAAAAGCAATGTGGTGCTAAAGGCAGCATCCCTGCTACGCCTTTAACTTCCCAAAGCTCACCTGCTTTGACATTTGGATTCTCACTGTCAAGGAATCATAATTCTCTGGGTCACAGGCATATGGTGAATGTGGTTCAAATGCTCACACCCAGGTGGGAGGGGAAAATGAGACAATTGAGCCCAGCCTGTGGCAGGAACCAGAGGTGATGAGATAGTGCTGTCATGCTCCCTGCAAAGTCCATATCCTCAGAAAGATAAAGAGAACAGTGGTGCTAACTGCTACTAGCCATGAGCTTGCTGAGCATAGTCAGGGTAAATAACAAGAATCATAAGATCTGTTTAACCTTTATTGAGATTACACAATTTCATATTTGAGGAATCTCAGGTGCAGAGATGGTATGTAGCTTACTCCTCAGTCCTGCAGACATTAAAAGACAGAAATTGTAGTCAAGCCCAAGTGTGGCTACATCCTTCGCCAGAGTTCACTGCACCACGTAGGAGGACAAGATTCATGAGGAGTATACCAGAACACAACCATGTGATCTACGACTTTTTGTCAGCACAAGCCATGCAGCAAGACCTATGGAGATGCTGATGCTGCACTTATCGAGGGCATCGAGAATAACAAATATCCTCTGGAGAACTGGAAATTTCGATGTATCAAACAGCAAGTCCTCACCATGTTCTTAGGACCCAAATAGACCTGGCAGAGTTTAGAAAATTAGCAAAGCTCCCATTAGAGAAAAGGAAACCCCGTTGCTTAGTTAAGAAAGATCTATTTGGTGAAAACAAAATGATAAGTGAACAGAGAAAAGATATGAAAGGTATCTCCAGGTGCTAGAATTTAAATGAAAATCATATATTCCTTTAAATTTCATGTGAAAACATAGTAAGTCCCCAACTAAATACTTATATGGTCATAACTTTTCAATCATTTTCCATAGTAATGTTAAATTAAGAAGCTTGAAGCAGCGATCATTTGTTTTTACTCACATGTCACTCCCCTAGGCTGGACTTCGTTGAGCTTGACTCCAAGCAGTGGGCTGGATTGACGAATGCTTCACATGTATGTCAACCTCACAAGAGTAGAAACATCCCTGAGGCATGTTCTCATAGTCATTGCCAAAGGACAAGAGGGCAAGGCCAACAACAGGACCACATCCCAGCCACTAGGCCAAAATGATCTGCCTGGGCAAGCCCATCCTCAATGGAGTAAAAACAAAAGATTATATTCCTCCCTGAATGGTCACAGAGGGAAAGATCAAGGGATTAAACAATACTATAGCAGTTAGTTAAAAATGGAAGTGTGGGGTAGCATATATTTAAGTTAAGATGGTCTGGTAGTAAAAAGCTTAGGCTATGACTTTAGGCACATCTGAATCAAAATCCCAGCTTTTGCACTTAGTGCACTGTTGTTATATATCCAACTGCCATCTTGTATGTGTCAATCTTAGGAATAGAGAGAAAGGAGATATTTGAAATATGGCAAAATATTTGTTGAACTTATGGCGTCAGCTCCAAAAAAAGCTTCAAAACGGCTATAGACAAAAAGAAATACCTTTATGTACTAAGAAATTTCAGTTGAATATATTACCTGTTGTTTTGCTTTTATTCCAGAAAATTGCCATGGTTTGAGTATGATATGTCCTCCAAGGCTCATCCACTGGAGCCTAGTCCCCACTGCAGTAGTTTTCAAGGGGATCACAAGTTTCAAACCAGCCTGAGCATTTAGCAAGAACTTGTCTCAAAACAAAAGGGCTGGGCATGTAGCTCAGTGCTAAAAGCCTCAGATTCCATCTTTTGCTCCAAAAAAAATCTACAAAAATATTAAAATAATGAAGTAGCAATATAATTTTAAAATTTACTGGTTAGACTCAAAAGCAGGACCAAACAAATATAGGAAAGAATCTATAAACTTGAAGACAGATCAAAAGAAATTTCCCACTCTGAGATGCAGAGTGAAATGCAAAAACAGTAAAATGAAGAAAGCCTCAGAGACATGTGACACAATAACAAAAGGTTTAACAAAAAAATCTTAAAATATTTGAAATAATAAGACTGAGTACTTCTTGAGTTTGGAAAAGACATAATTTTATAGACTCAAGAAGTTGGGGCTATGAATCCATTCTGAATACATCTTATGAAACAGAGGCCATGATAATCATAGTCAAACTTTTTTAAACTAAAAGCAAAAACTGCTGAAAGCAGCAAGAGAAAAATGATACATGCCCTGTAGGGGGAGGGGAATAATGTTCTAAAGAACAGTAGATTTTTCATTGCAAACAACAGAAGCCAGAAAGAAGTGGCAAAGCATTTTGAAAGCACTGAAAAGAAAGCACTGCCATCTTAGCTTCTGTGTCCAGTAAAAATGTCCTTCAGGAATGAAGGTAAAATTTTTTAAAACTTCTTAAACAAAGTAAAATAAATTCATAAACAAATGACCCACTCTTAATTGTTAGGAGGATTTCTTTACACAGAAAAGAAATACTACCAAGAGGAAATTTGAAACATCAGACATAAAGGAAAACCACAAATAGCACAAATATCTGGATAAATATTACAGAGAGGAGCAGAAGTAAAAGTCAAAATAATAATGACTGTTATTTTTCCAAAATGTATGACAGTCCAAACCACAGATCCAAGAAATTCAGGCAATACTTATCAGGATAAAGACCATAAAATCTACAATTTCCCATATCATCTTTAAAGAAAGAAAAAAACAAAAACAATGGGAGAAATCTTGAGAGAAATCAAAGGGGGAACTCACCTTAACTGTAGAAAAATATAGACAGGAATTACATTGTACTTATTAGAAACCATACAGACAAGAAGGAAGTGTAATAAAATACACTGTTTAAAAAATGAAATGCTACCTAGAATTCTGCATTTAATGAAATTGTCTTTAGAGGTTGTCAGGCATTTCAGCCCAGTTTCTCTCAGCAAATGTGTGCTTTGGAACAGAAGGACCATGAGTGAAACCCCAGTGAGCTGACCAAACACTGTAACACCTCAGGACACAAATGTCCATGCTATGAAACTTCCATAAGAGACCATAATGCAGGGAAGAGGAAGCTACACCCCTTCTCACTTTGCAGTTGAACCAAGATATCATTGATCCATGAGGACTAAAAACATCGATAGCCACGACAATGATCAGGGCACACAGCAAGGTGGCAAGGCACCAACAAGGGCACACAGTCTAGAATGCAGCGTTAAACAGCAGTCGTGGTGGTCTAGCTAACTCAGGAGCCAAAACTCAGATTAGAATTTATATAAGACCGCCCTGAGGATGCCCATAAATACTTTTGTAGGGTCTTCTTCAGAGATATGTGCTTAAAATTACTATGTAAGCATATAACGGCCATAACCAGGGTCAGTTGATTCCACCCATAAATCAGACAGGCTGCCACAATGAAACCAGATACAAAAATAACCTTCACACTAGAATGACTATATTACCATTGTTTACTCTCTGAAAACAGCAGTTGTTTTCTTGGTGCCATTAATTGACTTACTAGTATTAAAAATATAATAATTAAATGACAAAACTCATATGGACAAGTCAGTTAAAACCTTCTTTTGTTAATAAACTTGAAACTCAATGCATGTTACTACACTCCTAGAAAACCCACTTCTAATTACGTATATTTAATGAACATGTTTATCATCACCTCCACAACAGAACTGATACACTGCTGTACAAGTCCTAGAACCACATACAAATCTAGGAAAAAGAACATCAAAAACAGGATAAATATAGAAGTCAACTGCATGTCACAGGAGATGTCATTCATCTTATTGGCTGAAATCTTACAGATAGGCAAACACTTCCCCAAATGCTTTTGATGTTATTAAATCAGTGTCTCCTTTTTAAAGAGCCATACATTCCACTCTGAACTCACTCTTTAGCTAGAAGGAATAATGGCCCACTCTTAAACTTTATTGACAGATTACTATACACCAAATATAATTCTAAGTATACATCACAACATATGCAGTTATCTAAAAAGTTCTACAAGAAAAGTACTTTTTATCTCCATTTTGCAAAAAATCAATATTTTAAAAGCTCACAAAGTTGGAGAGTGACAGGGTTGGTATTTCAACCCAAGAAACCTGATGTCAGAAATCAAGCCCCTAACTGTGAGTGCTTTCAGAGGATGCTTAATGCTGGCATGCCACCTCGGCTTCCAATCCCTCAGAGAGGTACACTGCCACTGTCCTTCCAGGAAGCCCCTGCCCAACATGGAAACAAAATTACACCTTTTCATGAACTTGTCTTGCCAGCCACCTCTCTCAGTGTACAAGCAATTAGATTGCTTATTTGGAAATCAGTGCCCTTTCACCTAAGCAAATGAGTGGGCAGCATAATAATTCTCCCAGCATCAGTTTAAGATACTCAGTCTGGTTTATAAGACAAAGGTGCTAGGTCCCACATCTGAATCTAATCAACATGACTAGCTATTAGTAGGACATTCAGATTCTCCAAATCTGATCTGTCTCTTACCAAGACATCACCATTCTCTACAATGGCCCCAGGCTTAGGCTCACTCTCTCTAGCAAATAAGCCATAATGAATAAACACATCTTGAAAAAAAAACTAAATATATTCCTAAATTGTTTCTATTTTCCTTGCTTTGTATCATTTTCTATTGTGTCCTTGAGGTTCTAACCATTTTTTTTATTTTCTGTTTTTGCATGGATAGATCTAATCTAAAATCTGAACTCTCCTATTTACTAGTTCCATGTGTGAACTAGGGAAAATCACTGAACTTTTTCTATGTCTCACTTTTCTCTGTTCTAAAATGGGTACACAGATCTCTCTTCACAAGGGATTCAGTGCACTAAAAATGTATCTACATGTGGAAACACTTGGCAAAAAGATGCAAAATAGTATATTATTTTTCTGTAAATTGTATAAATTATCAAAAGGATAAATAATTGCTCTTAAAATGACAAACAATATTATAAATCCAAGTGGATAACATTTTCAGCGGATGAAGGTTTCCAGTTTTTCTATGATCTTCTGTCATTTGGTAGTAATACTCTATGCAGGCTATCATTTCTTAACATTCAAAAAAGTCCTAAGCCCACTAATCTGCAAGTATCTTCTCCAAGAACTACAAAGAGAATTTCAATCCTTTTCCTCAGATTCACCATTTTATCCAATGCCTAAACTAAACACTCAAGTTTATGATCAGTGAATAAAGCTGTTATTGAACCAAATTTCCAATGTGTAGTTATAAATGCCAATTAAATAGACTATAGGGAATCATTAGTGACACATTTAGTTTCTCCACAGTGCCTCAAAATATATTACTAGTGTTTCTATCACCTTAGTACATTCAGGAATACCAGAGTCCAGACCAGCATACACAAGTGTGTTTCCAAAAAAAGAAAACTTAAAATGAGAAATTACAGAAGGAAATTGAATCCACCAGACAAGTTCTCAGCAAGAAATTAACATATGCTGCACTTGCAAAAAAGAATAAAACAACTCACTCCCCCAAATATCCATATTTTAAATTAAGCCTTTATTAAATATTGAGATCAGATGAGTTGCCATCAATATTACACATGTCTTGCAATATTGTAATCATACATATTTCATTAACTATATATTCATAGCTTTCTAACAACATTTCCACTTGGGCTTCCCATCATTGGGGCTCATGTTAGCATTTAGGCACTTGGATTCCATGAGGAAGGGAAGGAAAAATATAATAACCAAATGTGCTTTCATCCTCCCTGTCAGCAGGAACTTTAGCATGAGACGTATAATTGAAAAGCAATGCCCGACTGACATACTGCATAGACAAGATAAAAAGCACAGCAGCAGATTCAGAATAAAGAAAGTATAACATATTGTTTATCACAGGTAATTATAGGTTTTCAATCATTTTTCATCCATTGGTTATCATTTCACCAAATTCCATGTCTTCATTGCATAGAAGAAAGAGCTGTGTGACATTTGCTTCTGCAAAACACTCATTATCTGGTGGAATGTTGAAATCTAGAGCACAGACACAATAAGAGGCACAGGCAGGCAGCCATCAAGTTAAAAACCAACAGCTCACAGTGTTTTGCTATTTACTTGCTTAATTCCTGACACTTGCCTTTCAAGCCATTGCTTCAATTTGAATGGATGCTGCAGGCATTTAACCTTCATCTTTATTTTTTTCTCAACCATTTTTCAGGTCATGCCTGTCTTGACTTGACCAAGAAGGGAAGGGCAGGGTCACCAGGAAATCTCTGTGCCAAAATCAACTTGCAAAAGCAAAACTAGAGCCAGGGCAGGATTTGTTTGCTTG
This sequence comes from Thryonomys swinderianus, assembly GCA_004025085.1. Lineage (NCBI taxonomy): Eukaryota > Metazoa > Chordata > Mammalia > Rodentia > Thryonomyidae > Thryonomys > Thryonomys swinderianus. Next base: position 2,271 of record PVIC010007773.1, on the reverse strand, counting down.
GAGAACATGGGAAGGCTGCCACAATCCAGCCTTTGAGCTGAGAATTGTGAGCAGAGCTAGGATCAGATGCAGGTCATCTCCAGCAGAGGATGACAAATCCAAGGGAATCAATGTGAGAGTCATCCATGGACAAAACTGGGGCCAAAGCTATTAAAAAGCTTTCCAACAAGGACAGAAATAGACTGGTCCTTAGAGGGAGTATTTGTTTGTTATCAGGCCCCCTCCTTTAGATATATATCTATTAGCATGCAGAGCACATATATCCATGTACATTAAACTCTTCCCATGCTGCCAACTATGTAATGAGTGCTTGGAAATGATCTAAATGTTGTGCTAAAATATAAGTCCACAATCCTTCACTTGCAATTCCAAAATACAAAACGCTCTGTAATGGAAATATTTTTATAACTCACTTGGTATCAAAATCTGATACAAATACTTGTGTTACTTATAGTCTTTATCTTCCTTAGAGTGAATATTTACACATTGTGCTACTTAAATAGTCCTATATTTGATCATGAAGAACTGACCCACATTCCTGTCAGGATATAATAAAGCCACACATTGGGTTATCTTACTAAACTTGGAAAAATTCTGAATTCCAAAACTTAATTGGCCCCAAGGGCCAGATAAAGGATGTAGAATTGTATCAAAAACAATTGTCTCTGAGTGCTGAAGTCATACATTAATTTTTTAAACTTTCTATATAGTGCATATATTATGTATCTTCCTAATCATAAAAATAACAAAGTAATTACCTAGTCATCATAGGTCAAAATATCTCTTATTCTTTCAATAGTTAATCCATTGCATACAGCTGAAGGAAATAAAATAAAACTGCGAAAACTATATTCTAAATCAAACTTTTCACCAATGTTATAGTCACAATCTTCAACTTTATTTCAAATAAGGATAATATTGTATAACTGAATTTTTCTCTCTTAGCCATTTATTTCCTTCAAAGAATCACTTGAAACCACGCCGTTTATTTAGAGGGAATCTATGCATCCAATGCCAAGGTTCTGGATTTTTCTATCAAGACAGAAGAGAATGAATAGGTGCCCCAGGGACGTGAAGGCAGAGCCCATATCTGCTTGGTTCTCTGTTGCACCCCAGCTGTCCAACTCAGTTTATGGTAAGGCTGAGTAAAGCAATGGGGTGTGGACAAACCTTTCTCCAGGTGCTTCCACTTATTCTCCTCTTTCCGCCCCCCCCCCACACCGCATGGATGAAAAGATGCCACGCCCCTTTAAGAAACCCTAGCGACGCACAGATTACAGGCGAGGGAGAGCAATCATGCATTGCTAAACGCTGCTTCCGCCCTTTCACCTAATCACACCTCGCCATGAGCACTGCTCCCTCCCTCTCATCCAGTCACATCCCAAGGCGCCCTATGTGAATGCCTGTAACTTCCATAATAAAGAAGAAGCTTCTCAACCAACACGGAGTCTGGGAGTTGTGATTCTGCATCCCTGCTCACCTCCCCAGGCCGTGGGATGACAGAGATGGCACGGTAACCGGACCAGGTTGGATTACAGTGGCTAAACTCTTAACTAATTTTCTTTATAGAGAGAGCATTGTCTAGATAACCCTGCTTGCTATACTTTTGGGATCAAAATTCCTAATGGAGAAACATATCTTATTCACACATCTCTCTGTGAGTTCATTAGTAACTCCTTGAAGGATTTTCTGAGTGGCTCATCTGCTGCTTCCTAGACAACCTACATTTCAAGCAGAGGTAGCAATGACCATTCAGTTAAGGGAATAACACTGGTTCTAATCTTTGTAAACCAGTTTGTGCAATCAAATAAACCCTTATAAATTAGAATCCTAGAACATAATTATGTAGCTGAACCTGACCTTCCCGGGAGAGAGAAAGTAAAATGTGAATTTTTAAACATGCAAACTAGCTTTAACCCAAAGACTCCATACCTAAAAGAAACAAGAAACACCAAATAATCAATTTCCATGGGGAAAAAGAATCAGAAATAAAACCAGCATTACTTCCTCCCTCCATTATCTCTAGAACTTTAATAGGCCTTCTGTAATAGAGTGGGACGGGTCGTTTATATTCTTTTTTTTTTTTTTTTTTTTTTGCTTTTTGGAGACAGGGTCTTGCTTTGTAGTTCAGGCTGGCCCTGAGCTCACTATGGTGCCCAGGCAAGCCGCCGCGAACTCAGCAATCCTCCTGTCTCTGCCTCCCGAGTGCTGGGATGACAGGCGTGAGCCACCACGCCCAGCATTATATGTGGTAACCGGGGATCGAACTCA